>CAUYQG010051058.1:0-11742 GCA_963574415.1 Tarsius wallacei | reverse complement strand
GTGGTATTTTCACCCTCGCAGATCCTTCCTCTCCGCTCTTTGAGTCCCAGGCGCACCCGTTAGTGCTCTGTCCCAGATTAGAGCTCTGCTCCCAAGCTCCGGCAAAAGTGGCCCTGGACTGTTCCCAGCGTATTTCAGTCAAAGATGGAATCAGCTTCTCTGTTGGGCGGGTAGCCAGAGCCTCCCCGGTGAACCAGGGAGGGAGCTGAGACCCAGGATTTCCTACCAGCGGGGGAGCACCCAGGGACAAAATAGCCTGCCCTGGGTGGGACCGAGGGACCCTGGGCCTCAGACCATGCATCTGGTTGTGGATGAGTGGGTGGGGGAAGGGAAGCCAGAGTCTTTTTGGGGAACTCACATTCGGAGAATCTCACAGTACCGCCTGTGTCGCCACCATCTTGACCCGGAAAACCCGACAGTGTCCTTTGAATCACAAAATTTTTTAATTTTAATGAAGTCCAATTAATCTATTTTTTTCTTTTGTTGTTTGTGTTGTGCTGTTATATATAAGAAACCTTTTCCTAATGCCAAGTCCAAAAGATTTATACATAGTTTTTGAGAGTTTTATAGTTTTATCTTTTCCATTTAAATATTTGACCTAATTTGAATTAACTTTTGTTTATGGCTGAGGGAGTTTAACTTTATCCTTTTATATGTATTAAATTGCCTCAGCATCATTTATTGATAAGACAAATTTTTCCCATTGAATGGTGTTGGCACCCTTAACAAAATCAATTGACTCTAGATGTTTGAGTTTACTTCATATCTGTTATAGCCTATTGCTCTATGTATCTATCCTTGTGCTGGTACCACACTGATGACTTCCTTGTTGTAGATTTTCAGATTGGAAATTACAAATTCTCTTACCTTGTTCTTTTTCAAGATTTTTTGCCTATTTTGGTTTTCTTGCATGTCCACATGAATTTAAAGAATGTGATTTCTATAAACAAGAAAGTTGACATTTTGGTAGGAATTACTCTGAATCTGTAGATTAATTTGGGGAATACAGCTATCTTAACACTATTGTGTCTTCCAATCTGTATGCAAGAAATATTTAAATTTTTAAATAGTTTTCAATAATGTCTTAAAGTTTTCACAGTATAAATTCTCATAATTTCTTGCATCTTGAGTATTCTATCTAAAATTTTTGTTGTTTAAAGAAGTTTTTTAGAATTTTTATTCTTGAGGATCTGTTGTTAAACTCAGTGTTTGCTTATTTGAAGATGTCTTTCTTTTTGCTCTTAGTATTGAAACACGTTTTTTCTTCGGTTATTGAATTCTAGGGTAATAATTATTTTATCTAAGCATGCTGAATGTAGTGTTTTGTAATATTTTGGCTTTGATTGTTGCTGCCACTGTCAGTCTAATTGCCATTTTTTATGTGTAAGCTTGAGCCTTTACTTTGTCCTATGCAATTTGGAATTAATTCTTCAAGTTAAACACACACACACACATACACACACACACACACGCATGTTCATTTTTGAAATATGGTTTGTAGTTGCAATGAATCTATAGCTCAGCCCAGAGAAAAACAGCAGGTTTACTATATTTGGTATTCCTTTCAATGAACATGGGATATTTGCCCATGATAACTGTTAGGTCAGTGGGTCAAGGCAATGGGTACAATGCAAAGAATTGCATAGAAATTAGATAAGGAAAAATAGCTTATTTAAAAAGTAGATTAAAGAGAGACAAGGTGAATCCATTTCTCCAAGATGGGGGCAGGGCAGAGCTTAAAGAAAGCATGGCCTCCAGGGCTTAAGATGAGGGGTCTTTAAAACTTCTTTCACTCATAAGTGGAGCCTGAACATTTACCTTCATACTATAAGAAAGAGATTGGAAGTAGTGGGATACTGCGGGGGTGGGGATGAAGAGAAAGGCACAACATCAATAAGGGTACCTGATCTCATACCAGGCAAAGTGGGGACCAAAGGGCAGCCCAAACTTTACCCATACAATGATCACTTGTATACCTAATTCTGAATTGTACCCCATTTTTAAAATAAAAAATAAATAAAAAAACTTCTTTGGGGAATGGATGGGGCAGGTGAGTACATACAGGAGCTGACCTCATGGTGATGGACAGCAGGTAGATGGGTAGGTCAATCACATAGATGAGAAAGGCAAGTAAGCACGGGAGCTGCTACCATGGTGATGGGTTGGTGGTCTGTGTCATGTAAGTCATGAAGAGTTGATCACAGTAAATTAGGTCAGCTTGGCCCTTTATAAAGGGAAGACAAATACTTTCGATAAAAATATTTAGTTAGTACAAAGCATGCTTGGGGAGTTGCAAAACATTCATCAGTGACTACATCTGGGGACCAGTTCTGCCCTTGAAATGATTAGAGGGTGGTTAAAGTAAAACGCTAAAAAAACATGATAAAGCTTAAAATGACTGATCTTTGGCCACAGTTACTCCATTTTGGCTTTTAATTCTTTCAATCTTTTATTACTGATTTATAATTATATGTTGTTCTTGCTCATCTTTTCTTAGTTTTATTCTCAGATATTTACAATGTTTTTAATTTTTATTACAGAGATATGGAGTACAAGTGAGGATTAACTACATAAGTAGGCTGCATGCAGGTGAAGTTTCAGCATCTAACTGGCCATCACACTTGCTGGTAGTGGACCAGCTACCCTGTATTGTCCCATGCCCTTCACCCTCTGCCCTCCCTCCCAACCCTAGCAGTGCTTAGAGACTGCCAATCCCAACCTTGTGCTAATATGACTAGGTTCAGAGCCCACTTATGAGTGAGAACATGAGGCATTCAGTTATTTGTTGCTGTGGTAGCTCACTTAGTGTGATGGTCCTCAACTCCATACAAATTGCTGTGAAATTCATTATTTTCTTCTTCTTTATGGGTACATAATACTCTCTTATGAATACGTGCCACATTTTCTTTAACCATTTCACTTTTGATGAACAATAGGGTTGATTCCATGTATTTGTTATTGTGAATAGTGTGGCAATAAACATGAATGTGTGGTTGTATTTTTGGTAGAGTAATTTATGTTCCTCTGGGTATATTCTTAGGTGAAGGATTGCTGGATTGTATGGAGGATCCATTTTTTGTTATTTTGGAAATCACCACACTGTTTTCCATAGAAGTTATACTAGCTTGCATTCCAACCAACAGTGTAGAAGTGTTCCATTTTCTCTGCACCCATGGCAACATCTGTTGTTTTTGACTTATTAATGATAGTCATCCTTACCGAAGTTAGGTGGTATCTCATTGTAGTTTTAATTTGCGTTTCTCTGATGATTGTTGAAGCTGAGCATTTATTCATGTGTCTGTTGGCTGCTTGTATGTTCTTTTCAGAACTGTCTGTTCATGTTCTTTTCCCACTTTTTAACAGGGCTGTTTGTTTTTTCCTTTCACTTTGTTTGAGTTCCTTGTACATCCTGGATGTTAGGCCTTTGTCAGATGCATACTTTGAAATTTTTTTAAACCATTTTGTGGGGTTCCTTTCTTGATGGTTTCTTTTACTGTGCAAAAGCTTTTCAGTTTAATGAGGTCCCACTTACCTATCTTAGTTTTTATGGCATTTGCTTTTGGGTATTTGGACAAGAATCTGTTCCCTACTCCAATGTGCAGAAGGGTGTTTCCTGTTTTCTTCTAGGAATCTTATAGTTTGAGGTTTTACCTTTAGGCCTTTGATCCATTTGGAGTTGATTTTTGTCATGGTGATTAGTAGGAATTCAGTTTCATTCTTCTGCATGTGGTTAGCCAGTTTTCCCAGTACCAATTGCAAAATATGGTCTCCTTTCTCCCCAGTAACTGTTACTGGTGACTTTGTCAAAGATGACTTGGTTGAGAGACTTTTTTATTTCCATAATCTCTGTCCTGTTCCACTAGTCTATATGCCTATTTCAATGCCATGCCCTCTTGGTTACTGTATGCTTGTAAAAAAGTTTGAAGTCTGGAAGTGTGATACCTCCCACTTTGTTCCTTTTGCTGAGCATTATTTAGCTATTTGTGCTCTTTTTTGTTTTCATATGAATTTCTGTATTGTCATTTTCAGGTCTGTGAAAAATGATGTTGGTAATTTGATGGGTATTGCATTAAATCTGTAGATTGTCTTGAGTAGGACAGACATCTTGATAATATTTAGTCTTCCAATCCATGAAAATGAGATGCTTTTTCATTTATTTGTGTCATCTTTGATTTCTTTGAGCAGCATTTTGTAGTTTTAGTTGTAAAGGTCTTTCACTTATCTTATTAGGTGGATGCCAAGGTATTTTCTTTTTTTGTGTATGTGGCTAATGTGAATGGGATTGTACCTTTTATTTGGTTC
Source organism: Tarsius wallacei (assembly GCA_963574415.1). Lineage (NCBI taxonomy): Eukaryota > Metazoa > Chordata > Mammalia > Primates > Tarsiidae > Tarsius > Tarsius wallacei. Next base: position 7,440 of record CAUYQG010051058.1, on the reverse strand, counting down.
TCCACCTGTTTGTTACTGGTGTATAGAAATGCAACTATCTTTTTCACATTTATTTTATAATCTAAGACTTTACTAAAGTCATTTATCAGTGACAGAAGGCTTTTTGCAGATTCCATAGGATTTTCTAAGTATAGAATCATATTGTCTGCACAGAGGGATAGCTTAATTTCCTTTTTTCCTATTTGCATACCTTGATTTCCTTCTCTTGCCTGATTGCTTTGGCTAGGACTTCCAACATTATGTTGAATAAGAAGTGTGAGAGTTTGCATTCTTGTCCTATTCTGGTTCTTAGGGTGAATGCTTCCAGCTTCTGCCCACTGAGGAAAATGTTGGCAATGGGTTTATCATAGATGGCTCTTACTGTTTTAAGGATTGTTCCTTCTATGCCTAGGTGCTCAGGGGTTTTTATCAAGATGGGATGCTGGATTTTGTTGAATGTCTTTTCTGTGTCTAATGAGATAATCATGTGATTCTTGGTGCTGCATCTGTTAATGTGCTGAATTACATTTATGGTTTTTCAAATGTTGAACCAGCCCTGTATCCCAGGAATGAATCCCGTTTTGTCATGGTGGGTGATCCTTGAGATGTGTTGTTGGATCTGGTTTGCTGAAATCTTGCTGAGATTTTTTTGCATCTATGTTCATCAAGGAGATTGGCCTGGAATTCTCTTTCCTTTTTGTGACTTTGCCAGGTTTGGGTATCAGTATGATATTTTATTCATAAAATGATTTGGGAAGAATTTGATCATTCTTAATTGCCTGGAATACTTTCAATAAGATTGGTATCAGCTCCTCCTTGCATGTCTTGTAGAATTCAGTTAAGAAGCCATCTGATCCAGAGCTTTTTTTGATGGGAAGGTTTTCTTATGACTGAGTCAATTTCCTGTATTTTTATTGGTCTGTTTAGAGTTTCAATTTTTTCTTGATTTAACTTTGGGAGGCTGTGTGATGTCAGAGTCCTCTGTTTCCTTTAGATTGCCCAGTTTGTTTGCATACAGGTGTTCATAATGATCTCTGATAATCTTTTGAATGGTTCAGGGTATTTTGTGACTTTGTTTTTTTTGTTTGTTTCTGACTGTGTTTTTTGAATTTTCTCTGTCCCCCTTTTTTTAGTCAGTCCTACTAGGGGATCCATCAATTAGATTTATCCTTTTAAAGAACCAGCTTTTTGTCGTGTTGATTCTTTCTATGATATTTTTGTCTTCTGTATCTTGTAATTGTGACTTTTTATTAGTGATCTGAATTTTTCTACTGAAATTAGGATTTAGTTGATCTTACCTTTCCAGCTCCCTTAGGTGTGACATCAGGCTATGTACTTGTGATTAATTTTGTTAATATACTATGTGCAATGCTATGAATTTTTCTCTTAACACTGCTCTCATGGCATTCCAAAGATTCCACAGATGTGTCTTTATTTTCATTTGTTTCCAGAATCTTTTTTATTTCTTAGTATCTGTGTTTTACCCAGAAGTCATTCTGCAGCATGTTGTTTAGTGTCCACGCCTTTGGGTGTTTTGGGGAATCTTGTTGGTGGTGATATTTATTTTCATTGCATTGTGATCTGAGAAGATACATGGTATTATTTCAGTTTTTTGAAATTTGTTCACACTTGATTTATGTTCAAGAAAATGATAGACCTTGGGGTATACTTCATGTGCTGATGAGTAGAATGTATGCTCTGTAGTTGTCGAGTAAAGTGTTTTACAGATGTTTACTAAATCTATATGATCAAGCATCAAGTTAAGATTCTGGAACTTTTTGTTGTCATTTTTTCGCCTCAATGATCAGTCTAGGAGACTATTTAGAACTCCACCTATGATTGTATGAGTGTCTATGTCCTTTCTTAGTTTACTTGGCAGTTGTTTTATAAAACCTGCTGCTCCTGTGTTAGGTGCATATATGTTTAAGGTGAATATTTCTTGCTGGTGGATTGAGCCTTTTATCACTATGTAGTGTCTTTTGTGTCTTTTTCAACTTTTGATCATTTGAAGTCTGCTTTTTCTGATATTAGAATAGCTACCTCTGCTCCCTTGTATTTTCCATTTGTCTGAAAGATCATTTCCCAGCCTTCAACTTTGAGCCTCTGGGTGCCCTTTGCAATGAGATGAGTTTCCTATAGGAAGAAAACTGTTGGATCATGCTTCTTTATTCAGTTTGCTACTCTATGCCTCTTCAGTGGCATATTCAGTCCATTCACATTTAAATTATTTATTGAAATGTATGAGCTTATCCCTGTCCTAGGGCTTTTGGGGTTGTTTTCCTTCCTTTTCACTTTTGTATCTATATGTATGTGTATTTTCATTTTTGTGAGTGCTCTGTAAGCTTGTTAACTTTGTGTTTGCCTGCACTTTTGTGATGAATATAATTGTACTTTTTTTTTTCTGTATGTACAACAGCTTCTTAAGGTGTCTGAAGGGCTGGTCTGGAGGCGGCATATTCTCTTAGATATTGGATGTCCAGGAAAGATTTTAATTCTCCATCACTGATGAAGCTTAGCTTGGTAGAGTAGGAAATTCTTGGCAGGAATTGATTGTCTTTCAGAATGTTAAAAATAGAACTCCAGTCCCCTCTGGCTTGTAGTGTTTCTGCAGATAAGTCTGGAGTAATTCAAATGAATCTTCTCTGGTTGGTGATCTGACCTTTCTCTCTTACAGCCTTTAGGACTTTTTCTTTCATGCTTGTTTTGTGGAAGTGATTACTATGTGTCTTGGGGATGGTCTTCTCTTATGATAACTTGTAGGGTTTCTCTGAATCTCTTGTTCTTGAATGATCACCTTCCTAGTGAGATTTGGGAAGTTTTCATGAATGATCTAATGAAATGCTTGTTCTTTGGTGTTCTCAGTTTCCCTTTCTGGTTCAGAGATACCAATCAGGTATACATTTGGCTTCTTGACATGGTCCCACATCTCTCAGAGGATTTGCTTTTTCTTTTTGAGGCTTTTTTCCTATACTTTTGACAGACTGGGTTAGTTCCATATTTTGGTCTTCAAGCTCTGATTTTTTTTTTCACCTGATTGTTCCTGTGCTTGTTACTCTGATTTTTATTTCCAGGCTGAAGTTCTTCATTTCCATTATTTCAGAAAGGGCCTTTCTGAAATTGGTCAACTCTGTTGTTACTTCCTGTATGACCTTGGTGAGTTTCACCTCTAGTTTCTCATAGTTTTTTGTTTGTTTGTTCATTTTTAGCCATCCAATCTCTAATTTCTGTGACTGTAATCTGGAGCTGGTCCTTCTGAGAGGCTTCCATTATTTGTGCTCTGATAGCTGCTTTTGCAGGTGCTGTCTCTTTAATACTCTGAATATTACCTATTTTTGTTATTGTTATTGTTGTTGTTGATTTTTCCTCAGTTGTAACAAACCTCTCTTCCCTCTCTGTCTTTCCTCTTTGGTTTTGTTGCACAGAAGCTAGTTAATGATCTTCCTTCCTAGGGCCTTTTCTGTAGTTCAATATAGGTCACTCAGTGAGAGAGAATGGAACACTCACTTCTGCTCTGTGCTCCAACCTGTGACAGACCTCCCACTGTTAATCTGGTTGGGTTGGTTTTCAGACCCTATTGCAAGCACTCTGTGGAGAGCAGACGGGGATGGTTCTCTCATCTGCTGTTTGTGGTTTGCAGCCCAGAAACCTTCCCACCAAGAAAGTCTTCAGGTGTTTTTCATGTTGCTTCCACACTACTCAATCCATGCTCAGCACTTGAAAGAGAGCATGTTCTCTGCCACCGGGGAAGAGGAGTGGGGAAATCTGCCTTGTGGTCATGCAAGGCTTGGAGGTGATACTTACTGATCTGCTGAGGTGGTTGGTTGCCATATGTTGGCAGTGGGGGCCAGTCAAGTTCAATCTGCAGGCAAGCTTTCCTGACCCGGGAGACTGCTGCTGGGTTCTGCTGATGGAAAGTGCACTCTTGGCAGCTGTTCAAGTGCAGGTTTGTTCCCCATTCCACTTGGGTTCTGGTAACCTACAACTGTGTCCTGACCAGGACTCCTCCCTCTTGGCACCAACGACTTGTGTGTGACTGGGAGGGAGGGAACTGACTCAAAGCATCTCAGGATGACTCACCCCCTCTTGTTCACAGGGCAGGGCTTCATTTCCTGTAAGATGCATGGTGGGAGATGAGGTGCCTGGATTACAGCGAATGTGGTCACTTTTTGGTCTCTATGTGTTTAAAGAGACTTTTGCTGGGTGCAGGGTGCTGCACCTATCTAAAACTGTTAAGGGTGTTTTCATCTATCCATGGCTGGGAGGTGCCTACTATTTGCCTTGCTTGGTAATAGAGACAATGGCTTGCTGCTCCATGGTGGCCATCTTGAATTTCCACCTCTATTTATAATTTTTGATGCTATTATAATTTATATTTAAATTTTATTTCTAATTAATTTTTACTGATACATGAAAGTATGACTGACTTTTGTATATTACTATTATATTTAGTAAGTAGCCATACTCTCTAATTATTCTAATTATTTATCTACATTTTCAGAGGAATTTCTATATAGCCATCCATGTAATCTGAAAATAATAACAATTAATAATTTTATTTTATTTATTTCAGTCTATATGTATTATTATTTTTAACTTCAGTACAATATTTTTTAGAACTGAAGAAGTTAGATACTTTGTACTATATCTGATTTTAAAGAAACTTGGATTCTTTATTATTTCTTCAAGCTGGTGAATATTTATTAATCAGTCATACTTGCTAATTATTCTAATTATTTATCTGCATATTTTGAGAAGAGTTTCTAAATAGCCATCCATGTAATCTGAAGATAAAAACAATTAATTATTTTATTTTATTTTATTTCAGTCTGTATGCATTCATTATTTTTTAACTTCAGTACAGTATTTTACAGAACTGAAGAAATTAGATGTTTGGTACTATATCTGATTTTAAAGAAATTTGGATTCTTTATTATTTCTTCAATCTGGTGTTTTTGTAGCATTTATTTAGTCTCAATTCTGTGGGTGTGATGCAATGTTATGGCATTGAAGAGGTAAACAAACTATTTTTTTAATTGTCCAATATCTGAGTTAGGAATAGTATCTACAACATTATCTTTTTAAATTTCTTTCTCTTTTTTTTTAGGGGCAGTCTTACTTTGCCACCAAGCCTGGAGTGCTGAGGCACAATCATGGTTCACTGCAGCCTGAAATTCCTGGGCTCAGACACTCCTTGCTCAGTCTCCAAGAATGCTGGGATTATAAACATGAACCACCACGACTGGCAGAATCACAGTTTTAAAGTAGTGCTTTCTTTAGCTTCATTATGTTTAGTCTCATGAAGTTTAACCTCATAAATATTTTATTGTCTATAAAAAACTAAACTAATTTTTTGCTTATTGATCTTAAATATTTTAGGCCTGGGATGAACTAATTTCTTAATGACTGCTAAGATTACTAGGTAACTCAAATTTTGGGCTTTTCTTTTTAATTAACCAATGAATGAGTAACTCTGGCATTTTCATATTAAATGTTTCATTGTTAATGTGTTATAATGTAAATATTTCAAGAACATCATTAGCAACGAAGTGATATTTATCTTCAGAGAGTTAAAAATGTGAATTTTTCCATCATTAATAAAACAACAACAGATGCTTGTGAGAGGATGTGGAGGAAAAGGAATGCTTCTACACTACTGGTGGGACTGCAAACTAGTGCAACCTCTTTGGAAGATGGTGTGTAAATTTCTGGAAAAAAAACTAGAAATTGACCTTGCATATGACGCAGCAATCCTCCTATTGGGACCGGAAGAATTCAAATCATTCTACAAAAAAGATACGCACGCATATTTGTCGCAGCTCTTTTCATAATAGCAAAAAACATGGAACCAACCATGCTGCCCATCAAAGCTGGACTGGATAAAAAATTGAGGTGCATATACACAATGGAATATTATGCAGCCATAAAGAAGGACAAACATATGGACTTTGCAGCAACTTGGATAGATTTCAAGTCTATCATACTCAGTGATCTATCACAGAAACAAATACAGAGTACCGTATGTTCTCACTCATAAGCGGACCTTGAATAATTATCATAATACTATAAGTAAGGGATTGGCAGTAGTGGGAAACTGATAGGGGAGGGAGGGTGGGATCGGCAATTGAGGGAAACTGCCAGGGGAGGGAGAAGCACACGTCATCAACAAGGGCACCTGCATAATGAACATCTGTATACCTAACCCTGAATTGTACCCCACATCTTTAATTTTTTTTAAAATGTGAATTTAGGAAATTCCCCAGCTTTATTATCACCTTAGCAATTTCTTAAGTAAAGATAATCTGTTATTTAAATCATAAATTTAAAATACACTTGAATTTGAATTAGCAATAGTATTCCTAGAAAAAAATGCACAACCATGTTTAAATGGTAGTTAAGTTTATAATAAATAGGAATTGAAGAGCATGTAATCAGTATTTGAATTTCTTCATATAAACTTTGTTTAAGCATAAGATACCAAAACAAAACTAAGAGGCTTCATTTATTATATTGGCATAACTTGATGAAATGTTAGATTAATCCTTTTCTACCTTCAAGTATACAGCACATAACATTCTTTTCATCAGATATTCCCATTAACTCATTTATCATGCAAGCAGGCACTAAGGAGGTATAGTGAAACTTGAAGATAATCCTTTATAGATTCTCATGGTCTTTGTATCCCAGAGACTTAGATAGCAACCCAGTTTGCTGGTGGCCTTCTGGCTTTGGCTAAAAACCTCTTGGAAAACTATGCAGAGCTTCAATTAATGTCTACATATGCTTGGATATTACTCTAATTTTTTAGCAAGCATCTTTTTCTGCATTATTTCAATTACCACATTCACGCAGTTACAGAACTGGTTATATCTGCACAGCAGAAAGCAAGTGATGTACTTCCCAAATGAGGAACCACACCCTCAACTGAAGGACTGGAAGTATGGGATCATCTTCTCAGCTATTTACTGCTACCTAGAGACAGTGTGGAGGGTTGTTTGTACCTAGGTCATTCTGTTCTAAGATGGGCTTATCTGGAGTTCCATCTCTTTCATACTCTTTCAATTTGGAGCTAGTAATAAAAAGTAGGTATTCTTTCAACCCATTGATGTAGGTGAGAATTTTTACCCAATACCAATTTTAACCTGGCACATGCTACTAGCAGCCTATTGTGTTCCGGAAATGCTCATTTCAAATGACACCGTGTGGTATGCTTTTAGTCAAAGGGCTCTGCTAGATCCATTATGAACCAGATAGATGGGGAGACAGAAAAGTTCAAACTTGATGTCCTATTGTGAAACTACTCTAATAAAAGGGTTGCACACCTGAGTCAGTGTCTATCCTTATGTTTCAGAAGTCCCTACATTATAGAAGATGCATACATTTTTCTGTCATCTTAAAACACCTGTGCAGCACAGGTCAATAATCACTTTCCCCACAAGGTAGTACTTTGAGCACAGTTAGCTC
>CAUYQG010051046.1:0-15314 GCA_963574415.1 Tarsius wallacei | reverse complement strand
AAGTCATGGAATGGTGGCCTAGACGTTGTCAAAGCAGAGCGCTCATCAGGAATTTGGCAGTTCAAGAGTGACACGCTGCTGCCATCTGGGGACCACATGTAGAAACAGTAATAGACCGCTTTGTAAAAGCTACCTTATGAGAGAAGACATTACTTTGGAATGAGCGTTTTAGAAGACTGAGGCAGGAGGATCACTTAAGGCCAGGAGTTTGAGACTGCAGTGAGCCATGATGGCACCACTGCACTCCAGCCTGGATGACAGAGTGAGTCCCTGTCTCTAAATAAAATCAAATAATAATAATAATTACAACAACTGCTTAAAATTTCAGAAATGTAGAATTAGAGACCCGCCCCCAAACCCTTCAAATAAGACTGCTCTGTTTGGAAAAGAATACATATAAATAAATATATATATATATATAGATAGATAAATGCTAGTGTTCTTGAAGTCTTGAGATTTTATGTTTTGATTTCTTTCTTTCATTGTATATTTCTTTTAAATAATTGAACCAATTAAAAAAATTCTCGAAAGGGGGGCACACTTCATCAACAAGGGTATCTGCATGATGAACATTTGTATACCTAACCCTGAGTTGTACCCCACATATTTAAAATAAAAAAATTTTAAAAATTCTCCAAATTCACTCATTTGAACAATTAGACTATCATTGTCTTAAATCTTTTAACACTTCAGACCTGAACCAAATCAAAATATCAAAATCTACTTGAGCTTTAGATTCCTCAGTAAAATAGGAATAATAATAATAGCTCCATCCTAGGGATTTTGGAACTTAATGAGATAACTCTTGCAAAGCACTTACCCCGGTGCCCAGCACATAGTAAGTGCATAATATGTGCTATTGCTATTATTTCAGAGCTCACCTGATTATAAAATATGCCAGGGGAGAATCCTTTCAGCCTGATGGACCCTTGAGGTTGCTTCAACACCATGCCATGGGAGAAGCTGGCTACTCCAGCTACATAAGGGCCAGCCCTGATACTAGAAATGGTTAGCAAAAAAATAAAATAAAATAAAATCAAGCCCAGCATATTTCAGGTAAGTCACCTGGCTTACAGAAGTACACACAGAGAGAAGTTGACTGTGCAGCTCATGTTTATAAGAAATCTCCTCTCCCTCAGTCCTAGCAGGTAGGAATAGCTTCTGCCTAAATAACTTTGGCAACTGGGAGTTCCTTATTTGTGGACAAAGGCCATTTTATTCATTGATAAGTCTAACTTTTTGGATCAATCTTCACAATCTATGGTCAAAAATCACATTCTGCCTGTTGTGTTGGCTCACGCCTGTAATCCCAGCACTTTGAGAGGCCAGAGTGGGAGGATTACTTGAGTCCAGGAGTTCGAGACCAGCCTAGGCAACATAGCAAGACCTCATCTCTACAAAAAGTCAAATAATTATCCGGGCATGCTGATGTGCACCTATGATCCCAGCTACTTGGGAGGCTGAGGCAGGAGGATTTCCTGAGCCCTAGAGGTTGAGCCGCGATCATGTGACTGCACTCCAGCTTGGGTGACAGAGTGAGACCCTGACTCAAAAAAAAAATCACATTCCTATATGTCTTCCCATTAATCTTCCTTCTGCTCTGGAGAACCAAACAGAACATAAAAGGTCTGCCTTACAATTGGCAAAATTGGAGTGAGGACTATAGGTGACAATATTGTATCACCGTTAAATTTCCTGAATTTGATGATGGCACTATGGTCATCTATGAGACTGTTCTTGTCCTTGGGAAATATGCACTGAAGTCTTAAGGAGCAAAGGGGCATGATGTATACAACCTGCCTGCAAATAGTTCAGAAATATAAGTAGTGAGAGAGAGAGTAATAAAACAAAGACCAAAATATCTCAAGTTGGTGGGATCTAGATAGATAAAATATGGGAATTCTTTGTTCCAGTTTTGCAACTCTTCTACACTTCAAATTATTTCAAAACCAAAAGTGAATTAAAACCTCCCTCTTCCATATGACAGCTCCCCAAAGGTTTGTGAGCAATTACCACATTGATTCTATGCCACTTCTCCCACTCACTCATGTGCACACTCTTCACTCATTCATTCATTCTTCAACAAATTTTGATTGAATATCTGCTTTGTACTATGCCAGAGCTAGGCACTATGGATACAACAGAGAAGAAAGTCAATTCTGCCTGCACTCATGGACTTAGGAGCACTTGGGGGAGGCCGATGGTAATCAAATTATTCCACAAAGAGTTCTATTCTCTCTAACTCTAATGGGGCTATGGAGGAAGAGTCAGAGTTGAGGGAGTGGTAGTATGAGAGAGCCTGCTAGAAGGTTCTGGGCAAATGGTTCCAGCATCTAAGGTTGTAGGGATGCAAAGGGCAGTGAGCCAAAGGGATTAGCACTCCTTTATGGAAGGTCTAAGGGGAAGAATTTGTGAGCCCGGGTGAGCAGTTTAGACTAGCATTTGACAAGTTGTTCCATCTGCTCCCTGAAATGTCACAAAGCATTGAAAAGAGATTACCTGGATCTAAATGACAGCTGCTGTGTCCCAGTCGGGTAACTGTGAAAGAGAATAGAATAGCCTCGGTGTCTTGGTGCAGGTTGGGACCAATCAACAGTGGGAGTCTTCCTTCCTTCCTTTCTTCCTTCCTTCCTTCCTTCCTCCCTTCCTTCCCTTCCTCCCTCCCTCTGCCTCTTTCTTTCTTTCCTTCTTTTTTTTTCTTTGAGTCAGGCATGATCATGACCACCACAGCCTCGACCTCCTGGGCTCAAGCGATCCTCTCATCCCAGCCTGCCGAGTAGCTGGGACTACAGACACATGCCACCACACCCAGCTACTATTTATTTATTTATTTATTTAGTAGAGACACGGTCTTGTCATGTTGCCCAGGCTGGTCTCAAACTCCAGGGCTCAGGTGATCCTCCCGCCTTACCTGGGATTACAGACATGAGCTACTGCGCCTGGCCCTGGATCACCTAGTATTCTAAATAGTCCTCAATTAATGTTTATCGAGTGCTTGCTAAATGCCAGACACTGTCTCAGGTGCTGGGGATACACAGGTAAAAATCCATAAGCGCATATTTCTACATACCATGAAGGTGTTCACAGTGCTTTCATATTTCTGATTTCATTTGACCCTCATGACAATCCAGTGGGAAGAGTACTACTGTTATTATTTTCGTTTTATAGATGAGGGAACAGATGCACTCAGAGACTAATTAATTAGCTCGAGAGTGACAGAACTGGCATTTGAGTCCAGGCCTCCAGGCTGTAGTTCAATGCTCCCTTCATCACACATGTTCAGAATGGCCACCAGCCTGACCTACTTCTTGCGGCCTCCCTTTTTCCAATGGGCCCCGAGGGGTTTCCAGCCTGACTTCTGCCTCTGAACTCCACCTTTCTTCCTCATTTGTTCTAGATCTCATCCCTGTCACATCAGTCCAGTAGATCAGTCACCAGTGATTTCTGAAGCACCCAGTACCATGGCTTCACGGGGAATAACACCCAAAGGGCCATTTGGGCCTCAGTCATCTCAGTTAATCCACCAACAGGGAGAGAGCTGGTCTACACTTTCTGAGGTGTTGCAACTGTGCAGATTGGCTGGACTTTCTACTGGATCCTTCTGTGCTGGTGCTCTGGGTGGCTGCCCTCCTACGTTCAGACTTCTGGGACAGAACAAGAGAGACAAGAGAAATAACAGTTTTTGACGCCAGGTTCCCCATCAGGATTTGGACACAGGGCTCCTTCAGTTTTGGTGGCACATTGCTTTCCTGTTGGTAATATATTTTCTGTGACCTGGAAATCCTACACTGTACTCCTGAGATTTGGTCAGACTTTAAAAACCTGCCAGATCATTATAACTAAAGCAACTGTTAGGAACACCTAATTACCAGGTGTTATTTACAGAACTCAAGAGATTTAGGTCTGAGTTCTGTACACTTGAACTATGTAAATGTTCCAGTGGGAACATGAAGCACTCAGGCTTTGGGGTATGCTTTCTTTATATGAAGTCATATAAATAGTTTAATAAAACAGTGTTTGCTTAGAACATTATTTGAATTTTCCAATGATTAATGGTTATGTTCAACTCCAAAAAATATGGTGCCATGCAAACTGAAAAGACTTTGGAGTCAGATGGACCTGTTTTCAAAACATGACTCTTCTTCTTATATATTGTGTGACTTTAGGCTTCTTAGTTAATCTCTTGTTAGTGTCAGTTTCTTTTCTTTTTCTTTTTTTGAGTCAGAGTCTTACTCTATCGCCCAGGCTGGAATGCAGTGGCACCACCATGGCTCACCATAGCCTTGGCTTCCTGGGCTCAAGGGATCCCCCACCTCAGCCTACCAAGTACATGGGACTACAGGCGCATGCCACCATACCCAGTTAATTTTTTGATTTTTGTAGAGATGAGATTTTGCTATATTGTCTAGGCTGGTCTCAAACTTCTGGGCTTAAGCAATCCTCCTGCCTTGGCCTCCCAAAGTGATGGGATTACAGGCATGAGTCACCATGCCTGGCCCCCAGTTTCTACTGAACATACCAATCCACAGGATTGGTTTGAGGAATAAGGGAATTGGCATGTGTAAAGCACCTGTCAATAAATATTTATTTCTTTCAACCTTTTTTGGGTTAACAAAGGCAGCAGAACTAATCTTAAAGAGTAAAGCATCAGAGATGTAAATGTTTTAAAATGCAATATTAATATTTTCATGTACTGTACCTACAATGAATGAAAAATAGGACAGTAACAGACCTACAACCAGGACTCACTTAATGCGCTTCAGAAAGAGTTTTAGGAGGAAATATTAACAGATGCCAGTTGTAGAGCACTTGTGTATCAAAAAACATTCTCAGCCAGGCAGAGTGGCTCGCACCTGTAATCTCAGCTACTTTGGAGGCTGAGATGGGAGGATGGCTTGAGCCCAAGAGTTTGAGGCTAAGTGAGCTATGATCACACTTGTGAATAGCAACTGCACTCCATCCTGGGCAACATAGCGGGACCTTGTCTCTAAAAAACACAAAAATTCTCAAGGTTTTACAAGAATAATCAATCTCTCTCTCTCTCCCTCTCTCTCTCTCTCTCCCGCCCCCCAACTGTCTTTTGTAGAGACATGGGGTCATGCTCTGTCACCCAAACTGGGAGTGCAGTGGTGCAATCAGAGCTCACTGTAGCCTCTAACTCCTGGGCTCAAATGATCCTCCTTCTCACTTCACCCTCCTGAGTAGCTGGAACTACAGGTGCGTGCCATCATACTCGGCTATTTAAAAAAATTTTTTTTTGGTAGAGACAGGGTCTCAATATGCTGCCCAGGCTGGTCTCAAACTCCTGGCCTCAAGTGATCCTCCTGCCTTGGCCTCCCAAAGTGCTGTGATGTGAACCACTTCACTCAGCTGCTAGATGCTATTATAATCCCCATTTACATATGTGGAAATTGAGGTACAGAAGGATTATGAAAATAAAAAACTAAGTGGTAAGTACAGAATCTAGTTGGTTTGGCAGCAAAGTCTGTATACTTCACCACTATTACCCTATCTTTAATGCTTTGCTCAGGAACCAAAGTACCTTTAGAGAAATCAAATCATTCTTCCCTCTCCCAACTCTCTCTCCACTCGTATTCCCTCTTTTTTAATTTTAGGGGCAATTAATTTAGCAACTTTTGTTGGAATATCTGGAATAAATAGTCTGGCTTAGTCCAACATTTTGCCAATTCAGTGTAATCCACATAAACTCAGGTGAATGAATTTAATTTTAATATTTTAATGAAAATAGAACAGATATACAGAAGTGTGCATAAAATATGTGTGCATATTTTAACAATTAGAAAATAAATACCCATGTAACTCCCAAGAAAAATCAGACATAAAACATTGGGATGCCACAGAAACCTTCTGTGGGTCTCTTTTTAATCAAAGCTCCTCCCTCACCCCCAGGGGAAACCACTATCCTGACTTTTATGATATTAGTTGTTTTGCTTTCTTTTAGTTGTTTTAATCATCTCTGTATTCATGTCTTAACAATATAGTTTAGCTTCTCCTGTGTTTGAACTTTATATAAATGGATCCACACCATAATACTCTTTTAAAAACAGCTTTATTGACCTGGCGTGGTGGCGCACACCTGTAATTTCAGCACTCTGGAAGGCCAAGGCAAGAAGTTTGCTTGAGCCCAGGTAGCGAGATCTCATCTCTACAGAAAATTTAAAAAATTAGCTGGGTATGGTGACATGTGCCTGTAGCCCCAACTACTCGGGAGGCTGAGGCAGAAGGATCACCTGAGCCCAGGAGGTCAAGGCAGTGGTGAGCTGTGATCATGCCACTGCACTCCAACCTGGGCAACAAGTGAGACCCTCAACTCAAAAAACAAAACAAAACAACAAAAAACAAGCTTTATTGTGAAACAGTGCATGCCCTTACAATTTATCCTTTTATGGTATACAATTCAATGGTTTTTAAATGTATTTGGAGTTCTATGACCATAATGACAATCAACTTTAAAACATTTCTATTACCTTAGAAAGAAACCCTGTGCCCGTTAGTACTCATCCCTTTTTCTTCATTCCCCCAGCCCCTGGCAACCGCTAATCTACTTTTTGTCTCTGTGGATTTGCCCCTTCTGAACATTTCATAGAAACAGAATCATACAATATGTGGCCTTTTATGTGACTTTCTTTCACTTAATGTTTTCAAGGTTCACTCCTTGTTGTAGCATGTATCAGTGCTTCTTTCCTTCTATTCATCCATTAGTTGATGGACACTTGGGTGGTTTCCTTTTTTGGCTATTATTAATAAAGTCCCTATATACATTAGCATACAAGTTTGTATGGGCATATGTTTCCATTTTTATTGGGTATTCAGCTAGAAGTGGAATTGATGGGTCATAGTGTAATTCTATATTTAACCTTTTGAGGAAATTTCAGACTATTTTCCAAAGTGACTGTATCATTTTATATTCCCATAAGCAACATTTAAGGATTCTAATTTCTCCATATCCTTGTCAACACTTGTTACTGTCGGTCTTTTTTGTTGTAGCCATTCTAGTAGGTATAAAGTGGCATCTCATTGTGATTTTAATCTGCATTTCTTTAATGGTTAATGATGTTGAGCATCTTTTCATGTGTTTATTGACCATTTGTATATCTTCCCTAGAGAAATGTCTATTCAGATGCTTTGCCCATTTAAAAATTAGGTTATTTGTCTTTTTATTATTGAGTTGTAAAAATAATTTATATATTATAAATAAAGATCCCTTATCTGCTATGATATGATTTGCACATATTTGCTCTCATTCTGTGGGTTGTCTTTTTTCCCTTCCTGACAGTGCCCTTTGGTGTATAAAAGTTTTAAGTTTTGTATGAAATCTGATTTATCTATATCTTCTTTTGTTGCTTAAGCTTTGGCGCCATACCTAAGAATGCTTTGCCTAACTCAAGGGCACAAATATTTATTTCTATGATTTCTTCTAAGAGTTTCATAATTTTAGCTCTCACATTTAGGTCTATCATGCATTTTAAATTAATTTTTATACATTAACTCAAGATTCCATTTTGAGTTTAATTTTGTAGCACATGAGTCAGTAGTCCAAATTCATTCTTTGCATGTGGATATCCAGTTGTCCCTGCACCATTTGTTGAATGTACTTTTCTTTCCCCATTGAGTGGTGTTGTTACCCTTGACAAAAATCAATTGATCGCAAATTTATGAGTTTATTTCTGAACTATCAATTCCATTCTACTGATCTATATATCTATCTTTGTGCCAGGACTACACAGTCTTGATTACTGCAGCTATGTAGCAAGTTTTGAAATTGGGAAATGTGAATCCTCAAAATCATTTCTTCTTTTTCAAGACTGCTTTGGCTATTCTGGGTCCCCTGCATTTTTATATGAATTTTAGGATAAGCTTGTCAATTTCTATAAAGAAGCCAGCTGAGATAATGCTAGGTGTTATAATGAATCCATAGATCAATCTGTAGATTGCCATTAGCAATATTAAGTCTTCCAAACCATGACCATGAAATGTCTTTCCGTTTATTTAGATCTTTGATTTCTCTCCACGGTGTTTCATAGTTTGCAGTGTAGGATTCTTACATTTTTTTCTAAAATTTGTTTATAAGTATTTTTGATGCAATTATAAATGGAATTTATTTCTTAATTTCATTTTTAGATTGTTCATTACTAGTGCATTGAAATACAACTAATCTTTGTATACTGATCTTGCATCTTACAATGTTGTTGAACTCATTTATTAGTTGCAGCAGGTGTGTGTGTGTGTGTGTGTGTGTTCTCCTTAGAATTTTATATATACAAAATTATGTCATCTACAAATAGAGAGTTTACTTATTTTCCAATCTGGATATACTCTTTCTTTCTCTTTCTCTCCCCCACCTTCACTTAATTTCCCTGGCTAGAACTCCTAGTACAGTGTTGAGTAGGAGTACCAAGAGAAGACATTCTTGACTTTTTTTTTTCATTGCTTTCTATTTTATTAATTTCTGCTCCTGTTTTTATCATGTCATTTTCTAATTTTGTTTGGCTTATCTTATTTGCTTTCTTACATCTTGATATGGACACTTAACTCACTAATTTTTGGTCTTTCATCATTGCTAATAGATACAAGTTTTTTGTTTGCTTGTTTATTTTTAAGGACAGGGTCTTGTTATGTTTTCCCAGGCTAGATTCGAACTCCTGGGCTCATGCCATCCTCCTGCCTCAGCTTCCCAAGTAGCTAGGACAACAGGTGTGTGTCACCACTTCTGGTTCCACAAGTGTTTGTTTTTGCTATTGTTCAGCAAAAAAAACTTTGTAATTCCACTACCATTCTTTTCTGAACCATCAGTTATTTCAGATTGTGTGTCATAATTTCCAAACATACTGAGGTTTTTCAGTTATCTTTCTGTTACTGATTTGTAATTTACTTGCATTGCCATCAGATTCCAATTATTTGAAATGTGTTGAGACTTGCTTTTTGGCCTGGCATATGATCATCAAATTTTGAAAATGTTTCATATGTGTATTCTGTAGTTGTTGGTTGCAGCATTCTATACATTGACTAGTTCAAGTTATTAATCATATTGTTCAAAAATTTTATATCCTTTGAGATATTTTTTGCCTCCTTGATCAACTACTGAGAGAGGTGTGGTAAGACATCCCACTCTGATTGTATGTTTGCCTATTTCTCCTTTAGAAAACTAATTTTTCCTATATATATTTTGAGGCTTTGTTATCAATGCATCATAATTCAAATTTGTTAAACTTTTGGATGAATTGAAACTTTTATCATTATGAAATAAGCTTCTATATCTGTAATAAACCTTTTTGTTTTTAAGTGTATTGGGTCTGGTGTGACTATAGCTATACAAGTTTTCTATTTGTTATATGTTATTTGTATAATTTATCATTCTTTATCTTTTTACTATCAATATAACTGTATTCTTATATTTTGGTTTTTCAACAGCATGTAGTCATATTTATTAATCCCATTCGACCATATTTTTATTTTAACTTGAGCATGTAGCTCATAAACATCTTAAATATTTTAAATTAAATTTTTAAAAAATTGTACATAATATTTGTACATATTTATGGGGTACATGTGATGTTTTAATACATGCATACAATGTGTAATGATCAAATCAGGGTATTTAGGATATCCATCACCTAGAACATTTATCATTTCTTTGTGTTGGGAACATTTCAAATGTTTTCTTCTAGCTATTTTAAAATACACAATATATTAACTATAGTCACCCTACTGTGTTATCGAACACTAAAACATATTCTATTTAACTGCATGTTTGTACCCATTAACTAATCTCTTTTCATTCCCTCCCAATCCTTCCTAGCCTCTGGTAACTATCATCCTACTCCCTACCTCCATGAGATTTACTTTTATTAGCTTCCACATATGATTGAAAACACGTGATATCTGTCTTTCTATGCCTGGCTTATTTCACTTAACATAATGACCTCCAGTTCCATCCATACTGCTGCAAATGACAGGATTTTATTCTTTGTTTTGGCTGAATAGTATTCCAATGTGTATATATACCACATTTTCTTTATCTGTTGATTGACACAGGTAGATTCCCTATCCTGGCTATAGTAAATAGTGCTTCAATAAACACAGGTGTCCTTTTGAAATACTAATTTATTTTCCCTTGGCTAAATATCCAGCAGTTGGCTTGTTGGATCATATGATAGTTTTATTTTTACTTTTAGTTTTTTGAGAAACCTCCCTACTATTTTCCATAATGGCTGTACTAATTAATTTACATTCCCATCAACAGTATATGAGTTCCCTTTTCTCCACATCCTTGCCAGCATTTGTTATTTTTTGTCTTTTTTTATAATAGCCATTCTATCTGGGGTGAGATGATATCTCGTTGTGGTTTTGATTTGTATTGCCCTGATGATTACTGATGTTGAACATTTTTTCATATATCTGTTGACCATTTGTACATCTTCTTCTGAGAAATTTCTACTCAGATCCTTTGCCCACTTTTTAATAAGATTGTTTGTCTTTACTGTTGTAGCTCATAAAGATTTAATAAAATTATTCATATATGTGTGTTTAAAGCTATCATTTATTTTGGGCTTTTATTTGTCCCAGCTATGTTTCTTTCACCTCTTCTTTCTTGACTTAAAAAAATAGACTGATAATTTCTTGCTGCTTATTCAACTTTCTCCTCTTCTACTACTTTAGAAATTTATGTCCTGTTGCTATTTTTTAATCATGACATCCTATTAATTACTGCATACATAATTATCAAATTATAAATTTAATATATACCTAAATCACTTTTGATGGGATACAAGACCCTTAGAAAAGTTAAACTCCATTTATGCTCCTCCTAATGTCTTTTCTGATTATATGGTACTTTAAGATTATTTTTTAAAAACCAGAATGGACGTTTTTATGATTTCTGCTTCCGTCAATGTTCACTTAAATTGCCCACATACTACCACTGTCCTTGCTTTTCTTGCCTTTCTGCATTTAGTTCTTTTAAGATCATTTTCTTCCTAAAATACACCCTTTAGAGTTTCCATTAGTGTGGTCTGCAGGTGACAAACTCTAGTTTTGTTTGTCTAAGAATAACTTATTTTCCTCTCTTTTTGAAAATCTTTGTGAACAATGCTGCCCTTACAGTGCCAGATTAACATGGGCAGGGTTTCCCATAAGTATCCCCATCCAGGCTCACATAATAAACATTTTTTGGTATAGTCTTCCATAAGCAAAAGTCCTCGAGTGAAGTGCCCATATGCTTTTAGCTCCTTTGGTGGGATAACAATGCCCACCTCAACAGGATTGCCGAGATGCTTAAATGAGATAAGGATGGCAACTTTCTGGCACAGGGGAGGAAGACAATCAAAGGTAGTTGCTTCAATTGAAAGCTTTAGCTTTTAACCATCGGGATTTTAAGTTTTGGGGGAGTTCATTTTGTTTGCAATTGAAAATAAAATGTGGCCACCATTGAACTATCAGAACCTGAATCCTTGCAATGAAAGCCTCCTCGCCCCAACCCCTCTCCCACATGAGACCAAAGATAAGGTATGTCCTGTATCCAACTGGAGCCAGTTTAGCACCTCTTCCTCCCAGCCCTACATGAAAAGAGAGAGCCTCACCTTGTTCTGATGACCCAACCCAGGCACCTTTACATAATCAACATTTTTTGTATAGTCTTAGTCTTTTTTGATGCCACCAGGTCCAACTGCAGATCACCTGATTTGGTGATGAAGTCAGTTTAAACGCAGAACAAGATTCTTAGAGGCCAGGTCAGGTGTCATAGTATTGGGGAGTAGAAGCAAGAGTCTGAAGAAAACCCATAAGCTACTGCCAGAATCACTCTTAACTGTGCAAGGTGAGCAACTTGCCTTCCCTGTATCTCCAAAATCCTCCACCCTCCACCCCCACCCCCTACTATTCCATCCACAAGAGAAAGGCCATTATCCTGAGATGAAGGTGCTTTGTCTCAAACCTTAGATTGTTTACTCCAAGGAATTCTAAAGTATTGGAGTTGGAAATAAGAAAGCAGAAAGGAGCAGGTGAAGTACTTTGGCAGGCTGATGATGAGCCCAACAGAAGCTGAGTGGCGTCAGATTGTTCACTCACTTCCAAGCATTAGGAGTCAAGAACAAGCAAGAGCAACTCCTTTGCACTTGGGCAGTCTACTTGTGCAGTGCATGCTACCACCACCCTTGACCCCTCAAAAGCCCCAGAGGAGCCTACTAGCCATACCTTACATTAGGGAAGGATGATGTGCTTTCACAGAACCAGAAGTAAGGGAAAATCTTATAGTCTGAATTCTGTTCCCCCAAAATTCGTATGTTGTAATCTTAATCCCACAATACATTAGAATGTGATTGCATTGGAGATAGGGCCTTTAAAGGGGTGATTAGGTTAAAAATGAGGTTCTTAGGATGGGCCCCAATCTGACAGGTGTCCTTATAAGAAGAGGAAATTTGGACACACTGAGAGACACCAGAAGTGCACATGTGCAAAGGACATGTGCAAAGGGGGTGACCTTGTGAAGAGTCAGCAAGAGGGCAGCTGTGTGCAAGCCAAGGAGAGAAGTCTCAGGAGAAACCAAACCCCCTGGCACCTTGATCTTGGACTTGCCAGCCTCCAGAACTGTAAGCAATACATTTGTATTGTTTCTAAACCATCCAGTCTATATAGCATTTTGTTATAGGAGCTCAAATGGACTAAGACACTGCCATAACAAATTACCACAAACTTGGTGGGTGAAAAGAAGAAAAATTTAGTTTCTTATAGCTCTGGAAGCCAGAAGTCTAACAGCAGTTTCTCTGGGCCGAATTCAAGGTGTCAGCAGGACAGTGCTCTATTCTTTGCCTCTTCCAATTTCTGGTAGTTGCTGGCATTCCTTTGCTTATGGCCACATCACTCTAATCTCTGCCTCTGTCTTCACATCACCTTCTGTTCTGTGATCATCAGTTCTCTCCCTGCCTCTATCTTAAATGGACACTTGTAATTGGATTTCAGCCAGCCCAGATAATCAAGTTGAGCTACTTAACTTAATTACTACTGCAAAGGCACTTTTACTTTGTAAGGCAACATTTACAGGTTTCAGGGATTAGGACTTTATATTATTGGATGGCTATCATGCAGCCTTGTACAGAATGTTTGCAAAATCTTTGCATACAATTTCAAGAAGATCATGGACTCCACCTAAGAACATCTGCTCTGGAGTTGCATTTCACTGCAAATGTGCTGTGAACAGATACACTGGAGACAGGCACATTTACTTATTCACAAACCCCTCTATACCTCAAAACCAACTGCAGCGCTGCTTAAAAATACTTTAACCACATCCCAACCCTTAGTCCTAGTAAATCAGAGTACCCCAGAGATAGGGTCCAAGAATCTCCTTTCTAAACTGCTCCCCCAAACGATTCAGCTGCAGCCAGCCTCTCATCCATACTTGAGTACTGGTTAAGAGCCTTGGTGCCATGGTGCTCCAACTCCCCTCTCTGTTAAATGGACATACTGCCACCACTTTCACAATAAAAGAGATGTCTGTGCAAGCCTATTTGCACAAAGAAAGTGCTGGTGCTCCCCCCCCCCCACCCCATCCTATACAAAGATGAGGAACTTTCACTGATCTCCTGATTCTGGTCCCACCTCGTGTTTAATGCACGTGGCCCAAGATGCGCAGTTGAGCCAACGGAGAAAGGAGTGAGAGAAGGGAAGAGGGTGGGGGCGGGAGAAAGAGTCTCAAACTCCTTGGTAATAGGTGAATCAACTCGGTCAGCCTAAACGAGGTTCACTAGACGTCTCGCGCGCCTGCTGCGCCCCCGCGCCCTCGAGAACATTCTCCAAGGCTGTGAGGGGAGCCCGCCCCCGCGCTCCGCTGATTGGCCGCACTGGCCCGCTTGTCACTCTCTTTTGTGTCTGCGGGCAGAGGATAAAAGCCACGGCTGCTGCCTTGGGAACCGCTCTGCCTTGCGTCGCTTCGGCTACCCTTGGCTGGGTGGCCGTGCGAAGCAGCTCGGTCGGGCAGCCTGGGTCGCTCAGCTGCCCAGAAGGCTCCCGTCCTGTCCTTTTCCCTGCAGGGCCGCGGAGACTCGAAGGTGGAATCCACAACTGTGGACGCGGGAGCATTCGCTGCCTACTGGCAGAGAGCAGGTAAAGAAAGGGGGCGCGAGGACCCGGCGTGAGGAGGGGAGAAGAGAAGAGGGGGATGAGAAACCCCACCAATGCTGGGCGACTCCCCGCTTGGAGAATCGGTACCTGCGAGGCAGGGGAAGGAGCACTCCCGTGATCTGGCTGCTCTGTGGGAGGAGGTGGGATTCACCTGGCTGCTGCGGACTGGGTTGCATTTGCCTGGATTTGCGGGGGATCGGGGACAGAGGCGAGGGGCGGCGGGGAAAGAAATCGCAAGTTGTCTGCCTTGGACCCTCTTTTGCGTCTCCGCATCTCTTCCTGGGAGGAAGATGTGGGTGGGTGTGTCCAACTCCTATTCCCTTTCTCCTTAGCAGGTCATCAGAGCCGAATCTGAACTTGAATTCTGTGCGGTTGATTGCAGAGCTGGTAGGCCGGCGGTTCCCCGGGGGAAATGTAATGGGGCGGGGGTTTCGCTTTGGCTTGTATTTAGAAGAGGGCAGAGGGAATTTTCCACCTGGTGACGGCGGTGGGGGTGGTGGTAGCAGGACGATAGGCGAAACTGCTTCTGATCCTTCCCTCCCTGGTCTCCTCCGCTGTGGCGCAGTCTTGACGCCCCGAGGACCCGGATCTGCGACCCCCCCGCCCCCCGTGGACAGAGGTTGACCATACCTCAGTGGCGAGCATTCTCAAGGAGGGCATCGTTTGCACAGGCTGGAGTAGAAATAAAGGCGCACTCTTGTTTCCAAGCTCATGTAAGAATCAAAAATAACGGGCACGTGTGTGTGTGTGTGGGGGGGCGAATCTGAGAAGGGGGGCTGTGGTGAGACTAGAGACCGTGAGATTAATGAGGTCTTATTTTATTCTCACAAGTTTGTGACCATTGTGCTGTATTTTGAGAGCCCCGTATGGGCTTCATACACTGTTGCACCTAGGATTCGAAGCAACAGTTGTCATCCCTCTTTGAAGGAGTGATGCGAAGGGATGGATGTGGCTACAAAATACACCCTGCTAGCACGCAGACACCTGGTAGCTCCAGGAGGTTGTAACTACTAGTCTCTTGCAGGATGTTTTTAGGGAAATGGGCATATATAAAATGTACTGCAGGATATCCAGGTATGGAGAGATTGCAGCTGCGGCCTGCTCCCGTAGTCGGGGGGGCGGGGGGGGGGGGGGGGGGGGGGGGGGGGGGGGGGGGGCGGGGGGGCGGGGGTGGG
>CAUYQG010051045.1:0-11700 GCA_963574415.1 Tarsius wallacei | reverse complement strand
CCCCCCCAAGATGGCGCCGAACACTAGGGCCACATGGAAACAACAAAGGCCCTAAGTTCCAGCTTCCCCCTATACGATTTCCCGCACGCGTGAAGTTCAAACCTGCTACCCAACAATCTCCTCCTATGACAAATCAGCTCTATAGTACCCTCCAATAGTAATTAACACACCTTCGGCCCACCCTATTTCCACTCTACTCTACCCAATAGAATGCTAGCACGACCTCTTCCCGCCCTCGCTAAACTAATAAATACAGCCCCTCCCTACATAACTCTCTCTCTCTCTCCCCACCCCACCCCTCTAGCCCTGTAGCCGCCACTTTAATAAATCTCTTGGTCCCCAATGGGTGTGAAGTTGTTACTAGCGCCCAAGCCCTTTCGGGGGA
The DNA here is from genome assembly GCA_963574415.1 of Tarsius wallacei. Taxonomy (NCBI): domain Eukaryota; kingdom Metazoa; phylum Chordata; class Mammalia; order Primates; family Tarsiidae; genus Tarsius; species Tarsius wallacei. The sequence continues at coordinate 11,315 of CAUYQG010051045.1, read as the reverse complement.
ATGAAAATATATTGTAAGTTTATCTAAACTCTACCTAAAGTGATATGATACTATTTTAAGATTGACTGTGAAAAGTTAAAAATGTATACTGTAAACAGTACAACAGAATTCAGCAAAGTTAGCCAGTTACTAATTGTGGAGCACAGTTAGCCAATTACCAGTTTGTTGGAGCACAGCCATGCCTACTTGTTTATATATTGTCTATGGCTGCTTTTGCATTACAGTAGTAGAGTTTGCAGTTGCAACAGAGATTTCAAGATCCACTAAGTTTAATACATATATATATATTTTGTTTCTTTTTTTTTTTTGAGTTGGAGTCTCACTCTGTTGCCCAGGCTGGAGGGCAGTGGCACACTCACGGCCACCACAGCAATGACCTGCTGGGCTCCGGCAATCCTTCCTTCCGCCTCAGCCTTCCAAGTAGTCAGAACTATAGGCGCACTCTACCACGCCTGGCCAATTTATGATTTATTGAGAGACAAGGTCTCGCCAAGTTTCCTGATCTGGTCTCAAACCCGCAGGCTCAGGCACTCCACTCACCTTGGCCTTCCAAAGTGCTGGGATTATAGGCTGAGCCACCGAACGTGGCCTCTAAGATATTTAACACATACCCTTTATAGAAAAAGATTGCCAACACCTGCTCTAGAGTAATGCTTTAAAAAATAAAACAAGAAGGTTTAATTAATCTAAAAAATGGCAACAATACAGGAAAAGTAGAAGAAAGAACAGTTGAGTTAAATAGTAGCAAGATGGTAGACCATGCTTATAATTACTTTAGTGCAAATGATATATATACTTTAACTAAAACGTAGAGATTCTGCAGGAGGGGGGATGGGGGAGGTAGAATTGGCAGTAACAAGAGGTACCTGCGTAATGAACATTTGTATACCTAACCCTGAATTGTACCCCACATCTTTAAAATAAAAAATTTTTAAAAATAAAAAAATAAAGCCGAGGTTGTTAGATAGATAAAATTACAAGATCTGGCTGGGCCTGGTGGCTCACACCTGTAATTCCAGTGCTTTGGGAGGCTAAGGCAGGAGGATTGCTTGAAGCCAGAAGTTCAAGACCAGCCTGGGCAACATAGTGAGACCCTGCCTCTCCAAAACAAACAAAAGACGCACACACATACAACAATTAGCAGAGAGTGAACCTGTAGTCCTAGCTACTCAGGAGGCTGAGTCAGGAGGATCACTTGCAGTCAGGAGTTCGAGACTGTAGTCACACCACTGTACTCTAAACTGGGTGACAGAGCAAGATCCTGTCTCTGAAATAAAAAATTAGCAAGACCCAACTATATGCTTTCTATAGTAAATATGGTAAACTATAGTATATAATAAACTTTAAATATAGCATGGGTAGGTTAAAAGTAAAAGAATGGGGAAAAGTATGCCATGAAATAAATAAATAAATAAACAAACAAATAAAATGTTAAAATCACAATTATTTTACATAAGCAACTGACTTTAAAATTTATTTACTTTATTTATACCGTGTAAAACATGTTTGCACAGTGATGTCTATGCAGATAATCATAAAAGTTTTATTTGTAGTAGCCAAAGACTAGAAACAACCCACATGTTCATCAACAGGGTAAACAAATTGTGGTGTGTCTATGCAATGAAATGCTACCCAGCAATACTAATGAGCTACTAATAAACTAGTTAATAAATGGATTACAAACAACAATATAGATGAATCTCATAATTATTATACCACAAGAAATAAGCCAGATACAAAAGGCTGCATACTCTAAGATTTCATTAATATAAATCTATAAATATCAAATAAAATCTGTGGTGACAAAAAAATCAGATTAGTGGTTGCCCAAGAAATAACAGATGGAGCTCAGAGAATTCAGGGGAATCATAGAAATGTTTTTTATCTTGATTCTTGTGTTAAAACTCATCAAGTTTTCATTTTAAATGAGTGTATTTTGTTATTTATAAATTTGAATTATTTAAAAAATTCAAACCATGAATGATTTTAGTGTGAAGTTTTGTATACTCAATAGGCTTTATAAACTACTAGAACAGACTAGAAAATAAGACAACTCTAGAAAGTTTGGAGTTTCAAACTTTCAAACAGTAGTCTTATACATTTCCTCTCTGCTCTTTAGGAGGGATATGAATTGTTAGAAGCATAATAGAGTATACCTTTTAACTCTTAAAAGAAGCTAATAAAAAAACATTATCACTTATGTATCAGGCAGTATGCTAAGTGTTTTAAATGGTTTATTTCATTTATTCCTCACAACAGCTCTGTGAGTTAGGGATTAAACCCGTTTTATATATGAAAAAAGTAAGGCTCAGAAAAGTTACATAATATGCCCAAAGTTACAGAGCCAGGATTCAGTCTCAAATTTAACTACAAAGCCTATTTCCTTTAGGCAGTGCTAGCATCATCTTTAAATGCTTAATTGCTCATGTAATATAATTCTGATTTTAAATTTTATTTATTTAAAAAATATTAAATAAAATTTTTTTATTTAAAAATTTTATTTGACAATTATTCTGAAAGAGAATTATTCTAACATTTGTTTTACTAAGGCTCTGTAAATCAAGACTACTGAGGAAAAAGATAAGGAAACTGGGCATTCTGTTCCGTACTGTTGTAGAAGATCTCTTCAATTGTGTAGCTTATAAAAATGTTTTTCTTCATAACATTGTGTTATAAAATCCTAAATAGTTGAGCTTTGGCTGGGCTCAGAAAGCTGTTCAAGAGAACATGAAAGGAATCTTTTTTTATTAAATCATAATGTGTCCATATTGCATAATAGAATACTTATCAGCTTGGGTATAATAGTGTGCTATATATATGAGCTGGCTTTCCTGGAGTAACAGTCTTTCTTATTAGTGTACTTTAAGATGTCATTCTCCATGGATTCTTGAAACCTCGGATCCCAAGAGCCACCTCCTACAGACTGTGGAGTCTGGCCTACCAATCTATGGCTGCTTAATAAAACCTTGCCACATGGAACTAGGACTTGTAGTCCCCACATTCCTGGAAAAGCTTCTCCTTGACCCACTCAGAATTCCCTATTTTCTCATATCTGAAAAATGAGTTGTGTGATCCATTTGATCTTTTATAAGCCAATTCCCAGAATAACCTTAAACTATAGCTAACTGGCATGTTCTCAAACCCTCTTTGAAAAAATGTTAAACCACACTGATAATAATAATAGACTCCCATTTAATAATTGCAATAATGTGACTTAACTTATAATGAAATCTGATTATCATATGTTTGTGGGTCTTTTTCATTCAGATGTGACAGTGGTTTATCAAAATGGGTTACCTGTGATATCTGTAAGACTGCCATCCCGGCGTGAACGCTGCCAGTTCACACTCAAACCTATCTCTGATTCTGTTGGTGTGTTTTTACGACAACTGCAAGAAGAGGATCGGGGAATTGACAGAGTTGCTATCTATTCACCAGGTATGGTTACCTTCATTATTAATTTCCATTCACCCTTTATTTCACCCCAAACTATTTCTAGACACATGCACACATACACACACACACCATTGCAAAAGAATCCTATGCTGTTAACTTTAGAAAACATTTTTTTGCTTAGTAACTGCCAGAAGAGGGAGTGATTTCTCTCTCAGTGGGTCTCAGAATTTAATTGTTCAATTTTAGTAAATGTATATGCACAGTATCTCCTTCAAAAGCAATTCACATATACCATAAGCAAGGATGAACAATCAATCACAGTTTATATTATTAAGACCTTTTACCTTTACCTTAGGCATAGAATAAATTTTTCCAGTAGTTTAACCTTCATCTCTAGAAATAGTAAATATTAGGGCTTCTTTTTAATTTTTTTTGTAGAGATAGGATCTTGCTATGTTGCCTAGGCTGGTCTTGAGCTCCTGGTCTCAAATGATCCTCCTGCATTGGCCTCCCAAAGTGCTGAGATTATAGAGTAAGCTACCACACCCAGTTTAGGACATTTTTTTAGATCTTCTTATTCTTTCACATAAAAATTTACCAAAATAAAGAAAAGAAGTACATGATTTGAAAGGTTTAAAATAAGGCACTAAAACTTCTCGTTTGATATAACAGCTGTTTAATTAATTAATTAATTAATTGAGTTGTAGTCTCACTCTGTCACCTAGGCTGGAGGGCAGTGGCACGCTCCTGACTACCGCAGCCTCTACCTGCTGGGCTCAAGCGATCCTTCCGCCTCAGTCTTCCAGGTAGCTGGAACTACAGGCATGCACCATGATGCCCGGCTAATTTTTTGGTTTATTGTAGAGATGAGTTCTTGCCAAGTTGCCCAGGCTGTTCTTGAACCCACGGGCTCAGGCAATCCTCTCACCTCAGCCTCCCGAGTTACTGGGATTATAAAGGTATGAGCCACCGCGCCTGGCCTAAATTTATTTATTTTTTTAAATACCCTAAGTTTTTTCCCCATTTTTACTTTGAAAGTTTTCAAACCTACAGAAAACTTGAAAGATTAATCTAGTAAATACTCATTTATCCTTCCCCTGGATATACTGATTGTTAACAATTGCCACAGTTCTGTGTTCTAAGTATTTTAGGCCGGGCATGGTGGCTTATGCCTATAATCTCAGCACTTTGGGATGCAGGGGTAGAGGATTACCTGAGTCCAGGAGTTTGAGACCAGCCTGGGCAACTTGGCAAGACTTCATCTCTACAATAAATTTTTTAAAAGTAGCCAGACGTGGCAGTGTGTGCCTGTGGTTCTAGCTACTTGGAAGGCTGAAGTGGAAGACCACCTGAGCCCAGCAGGTAGAGGCTGGAGCAGACATGAGTGTGCTACTGCCCTCCAGCCTGGGTGACAGAGTGAGACTCCTACTCAAAAGAAAAAAAGGTATTTTAAATATACTTAATCCCTAATTCATCTAGCAATATAATTAGTAGACCAGCTTGGTATATTTTGCTAACCCTAGCATCTATCCCTTATGAACTATTGGCAACTAATCAGTGACTCTACTGAAAAGTGCCATATGTCAGAAAATATTATTATTATTACTCTACCAGCTTCTATCATAAACAAATGTAAATCTATATAGCTCTCCCAGTGTCCCTAGATTTCCAACGGAGACCTATAGACCTATAAGCAGTAATTGTTTCATTTGTTCATACAGTTCTGCAGGAAAAGCATGTTATTAAATCTTCACAGATTTGAGGCCCGAAAGCAAAGAGCTTTAGACAATCTAAACTTTGTTTAGCCTAGAACTGGGAGATGAGGCAAAACAACTGAAATTTTAAAAGGAAGAGGTAATTTTAAAAAACTATTTTGAGGATTGCATTTTCCTGACTATTTTTGAATAGTTATGGACATATGACAAGTTTCATTTAAATTTTCACAGATGGCATTCGAGTTGCTGCTTCAACGGGGATAGACCTCCTCCTCCTTGATGACTTTAAGCTGGTCATTAATGACTTAACGTATCATGTACGGCCACCAAAAAGAGGTAAAGAAAAAAGTAGCCTTGATAAGGTCACAGAAATGTGGGAAGGGCTTTTGGAAAGAACTTTATTTTTCCCTGGGTAACTTTGAGAAACAGACAGTATTCAAAGAACACTGAAAGTTTTACCTACTGATAGACACTATTTCAGTTGAAGAGCTTATTGAATACTCAGCACTTGACTAGTACATTGACTAAAACCACTTAGATTCTTCTTAGATAACAGAATGCTTTATTATCATTGTCATTCTGCTTCATATATAAATGAGTATCCTATGTAATTTAGGCTTCCTCCCTACATACTGGCCAAAGGTTATTTAATGTTACTAAAATAGCATTAAAAGTTATTTTTATTAAAGGTTATTTTAGGCCAGGCGCAGTGACTCAAACCTGTAATCCCAGCACTTTGGGAGGCCGAGGCGAGAGGATTGCCTGAGCCCGCAGGTTCGAGACCAGCCTGGACAACATGGTGAGACCTCGTCTCTGCAATAAATAAAAAAATTAGGCCAGGCTCAGTGGCTCAGCCTGTAATCCCAGCACTTTGGGAGACCAAGGTGAGTGGATTGCCTGAGACCGTGGGTTCTAGACCAACCCAGGCAACTTGGCGAGACCTCATCTCTACAATAACTAAAAAATTAGGGGGGCATGCCTGTAGTTCCGGCTACTTGGAAGGCTAAGGTGGAAGGATCGTCGGAGCCCAACAGGTTGATATTGGAGTGGCCATGGGCGTGCCACTGTGCTCTAGCCTGGGTCACGGAGTGAGACTCCAACTCAAAAAAAAAAAGTTATTTTAATAACATTACAGAGAAAATCTCTTAAAAATAAACTGCAGGTTTCCCTGTTCTCTTAAACATTATAATCACTTTTTTTAGTGGCTCAAGATCAGACCCTAAAAGTCATTTATTATACAATAATAGTCCCTAGGAACTTCTGGCATATATATGTGCTTTTATGTGAAAAAGCAAGGTGTTCACCTTAGGCACAAATTTTAAGAGAGCACCAAGAAACTCAGTAATTAAGATAATATTTTAATGGCCTATTTATTTTTAAAAACCAAAGTTAATGGAACAAATCCATGATGGACAAAATATCAAAGTTTAAAATAAAGACAGATTCAGTAGTACTAATTTTTTTTATCATCCCAGGCTCAAATATGGCTCTGCACAGTACAATGCTTAATAGCCCTCTAAAAATAACATTTTGAGTTGTGTCTTTTTTGGTCACATTTCTCTCTTTACCCTTGATATTCATTGTTACTCACTGCTGTGGTTAATGCCCCTTCCACCACCAGCATTCCCTCCACCAACCTCCTAGGACATCCCTTCCTTCAATCCTGCTTTTAAGAATTGGGTCTAACATAGAAGAAATTCTAAGTAAAGGCCTGTGTATTTAATGCCTCCATAATCGGTCCACATCTGCCTTTTTAAGTTTTCTCTTTCCTCCTACGTACAGCCTACCTTGTCTTCACTATGTATTCCTTTGTGGTTTCCTGCACTATGCCCTGTTCTTTTCCATCTCAGTGTTTGTTCACCTTTCCCCTGCCTAAAATGTTTTTCTCCTTCTTTCTTCCTAACCCCCTAATTCCTCATGTCAAAATCTTCAATGTCATCTCTTCTGACTCTCAACCAACAAGAAGTGATTAATCTCTTCTCTAAATTCTGCTTATTCTTTTTCTTTGCAAATGCTCTGAGAGAAGACACTGTGATTTTAGATTGACTCATTCTATATCTAGAGAATTAAATGAGTTAAAATTTTGTTCAGAGGCCATATTCTCTTCTTTGTTTAAGCTAGTTGAGAGGGAACTAGCTGGGAAAATGTATAGAAAAGTATCTTCTAAATAGTAAGGATGGCAAAGAAAAAGTTAAGTCATGAATGCATAAAATATATGCAGATACTAGTCTGTTTTATCTTTTACTAGCATAGACTATATACAAAACTATTATAAAGAGTTAGAAATTAGGCCAGCCATGATGTCTCACGCCTATAATCCCAGCACTTCGGGAGGCCTAGGTGAGAGGATTGCCTGAGCCCACGGGTTCGACACCAGCCTGGGCAAGTTGGTAAGACCTCCTCTCTACAACAAATCAAAAAATTAGCTGGGCATGGTGGCATATGCCTATTGTTCCAGCTATTTGGAAGGCTGAGACAGAAGGATCACCTGAGCCCAGCAGATCGAGTCTGCGATGGCCATGAGCATGCCACTGCACTCCAGCCTGGGCAGCATTGAGACTAACAACAAAAAAAAGAGTTAGAAATTATCAAAACTTAAGCCCACACTTAGAGACTGTACATGGTGCCATTTACAGTCAAGAGAAATGTAAACAAATGTAAAGATACAGTATTAAATCATAACTATGGAATTAACAGTAGTACATACTGTACTATTTTAATAATTTTGTAGCCACCTTCTCTTGCTTTAACAGTGCACTCAAGTATTTATGTATATGCACTTAAAACATGGTATGACGCTAATCATCTCCTTGTGGGCAGTTCACTTCTCTAGTAAATTGCGTATGGCGGCAAAAAAAATGAACTTTTATGTTTCTAGCATATTTTTTATTGTGTTTAGTGCAGTACCATAGAGCTTGAATAACACTATGGAACCCATACAAAGTGTCACTAGTAAGGCTGGAAGTGCTTTCAAAAAGCACTCAAAGAAAAGTTTAATTTCTTGATATGTACCATAGACTGAGTTCTGCAGCTGTGGTTGCCCGCCGTTTTAGACGATTCATCTTGTAAGCAGACAATGTAAACTTCTAGTACCAATAAATGCAGTACTGTAAATGTATTTTCTCTTCCTTATGATTTTCTTAATAATATATTCTTTTCTCTAGCTTACTTTATTATAAGACTACAGTACATAATACATATAGCATACAAAATATATGTTGACTATGTTGTTAGTAAGACTTCCAGTCAATGGCAGGCTTAATAGTTAAGTTTTGAAGGAGTCAAGAGTTTATATGCAGCAGGGAAGTGGTGGGATTTGTCGGCACTCCTAACACCCATGTTGTTCAAGGGTCAACTGTAGTAAGACATTACTGAGTCAGATTGTATTAAGGTGGGATAATAGAACATGAAGACTATGAACTGTCAGCTATATTTCAGCTATGCTAATTTGTTTTTCTTATTTGTTCTCTGATTCTTGAACTAAAAGATCTCTTAAAAATAGCAGAGGCGGGGCACAATGACTCATGCCTGTAATTCCAGCACTTTGGGAGGCCAAGGCGGGCTTGAGGCCCTGAGTTCCAGACCAGCCTGGACAATACAGTGAAGCCTCCTAGCTCTACAAAAAAGTTTTAAAAATTAACCATGCATGGTGGCTCATACCTGTAGTCCTAGCTACTTGGGAGGTTGAGGCAGATGATCATTTGAGCCTAGGAATTCAAGGTTACAGAGAGCCATGATTGCACCACTACACTCCAGCCTGGGCAACAGAGCAAGACCCTTTCTCTAAAAAAATGAATAAATAATAAAGACATTTTAATTAATGAACAATATCAACTATTTGTTTTTTCAACAGAAATGTCTTTGTTTTTTAAATAAAGCTATTTCCAAGTTGAACAAGGAAAGGCAAGGTAGAAATTGAAAAGAGGAGGGGCAGATTATGTTTGATTCCCTGGTGATTTGTCAGCCTAACACTACTGTATCTGTTTTTCGGAACTGTGCAATATCTACCACCTTTCTCTAGAAGTAAATTAGGTATGAAATTTGCAATGTCAAAAGTCTATAATTCATGGAAATAATTGTAAATTGAAGTATGGACTTTTCTTAACTCTTTTTATTAAATTAGAACACGAATAAAAGCAGCACAGCTTTTGGGAAAGAACCATGGCTAGGTCCTTTGTGCTGTATGAGAAAAAGTGTGCTTTATCAGCAAAGCAATCCCACAGGGTCGAGGGGCCCTCCCTGTAGGCTCCAATTTCCTCTACCAGCCCCCTCCTCCCCCCCTCCCCGGCTGGGGCTACAACAGACATTTCCTGGACCATAGCCAAGTGTCAGAAGCCCTGAAGCAAAAGAGACTATCCTCTGATATGGATGGGGTCTGGGCTGTTTGACACTGGCCATGTGTAACCATTACCTCTAGCTGGAACACATTATTGGGCAAACGCTGCTCAAAGGTCCCACCCCCTAAGAGAAGCCCAGAGGACCAGCACTGGCACCAAGATGTGGTGACACTCAGGGCTGATTAAGTAACTGGTTTGTAATGTGACCTCAAATCACTATCAAACTGTAGCCTACTTTAGAGCCCTAATCCTGAGCCAACCAAGCAACATGTGCAAAAGGCAGATGACCTGGGGATTGAGGTTTGGGTGCTCTGCCCAGCCACTTGCCCAGGCACCAAGAGCACATTTGCCCCTCAAATAGTGGATTACGGTGAGCATGGAATAAGTCTGAAAACTCTAACGCTTGATGTTAGGATGACCACTGACAGGACCTGACCTCTCCACAACCCATATGGCTGGGGATATACAGATGAGGGACCTCAGTGACTTGAGAGGTGACAGCAGTGAACAAATGCTTGGCAGTTCTCTTGGGACCATTCTTATTTTTGAGCTCAGGTAATAAACTCAATAGCAGCATTGGTTGTAGATTTTAAAAGACCTTTTCAGTATTTAAATTCATACATCAAAGCTCTCTGCCAATGAAATTGTGTCATCAGATACTGTCTTTCAAAGAAACTCAAATAATATTATTTTAAATCCACAAACACTTTGTTTTGCCCAATTTTAAAAATACATATAGTTTTATATATACATAAATTTATATATATAACAAAACAGGTTTGAATTTTTTTTTCTAATTTTATTTTAAAGATATGGGGTACAATTCAGGGTTAGGTGTACAAATAAATGTTCATTATGCAGGTATCCTTGTTGATAAGGTGTGCCCCCACCCCGCTGATTCCCACTACTGCCTATCTCGCCCCCTACCCCAGTCCCCTACCCCCCCACCCCGGCAGGTTCCTGCTACTGCCAATTCTTTTCTTATAGTAATATGATAATTGTTCAAGGTCCACTTCTGAGTGAGAACATGTGATATTCAGTTCTTTGTTTTTGTGATACATCACTCAGTATTATAGACTCTAAGTCCATCCAGGTTGCTGTGAAGTTCATGATTTTGTCCTTCTTTATGGCTATGTAATATTCCATCATGTATATGTACCACATTTTTTTTATCCAGTCCTCTTTCAATGGGCAGCACGGTTGTTTCCATGTTCTTGCTATTGTGAACAATGCTGCGATAAACATACCTGTGCAGGTATCTTTTTCATAGAGTGATTTGAATTCCTCCAGGTATATTCTCAGTAGGATGATTGCGGGATCATAGGGAAGGTCAATTTTTAGATCTTTTAGGAATTGCAACCCTGTCTTCCACAGAGGTTGTACTAGTTTACACTCCCACCAGCAGTGTAGAAGTGTTCCCTTTTTGCCACATCCTCTCCAGCATCTGTTGGTTTTTGAGTTATTGATGATGGCCATCCTGACTGGAGTTAAGTGGTATCTCAGTGTAGTTTTAATTTGCATTTCTTTGATGACTAGTGAGGCTGAACATTTTTTCATGTAACTGTTGGCTGTTCATATGTCTTCTTTTGAGAACTGTCTGTTCATATCTTTGCCCACTTTGTAATGGGACTGTTTGTTTTTTTCTTTTCGGCACGTTTGAGTTCCTTGTAGATCCTAGATGTTAGGCCTTTGTCAGAAATTTTGTTTCCAGCATTTTATCTTTTTTTCCCTGGTTGAGGAAGGTATTGCTGATATCTAAGGCACCACCACTCTTTTTCCACTAAGAGAGTAAAAGACCAGTTTGAATTTCTGTATTTAAGAGTGATGTCGTCCACCTAGATAAGTAAGCATGTTCCTCTGCCCTGCA
>CAUYQG010051039.1:0-16935 GCA_963574415.1 Tarsius wallacei | reverse complement strand
ACCAAAGGCTCTACTGGGGTGAGGGGAAAGGGGTGACTCATTTTCCTACTCCAGGTGATTGGATATGTTAGCATGTGAAGCTTACCTTGTTATGCAGGAATCACTGTCCAGGAGGGATATGGTGGCTTAGGCTACTAATCAGGTGTATAGAAATGGAGGCTGCCTGATCCTTGGTCCTGTTGCGCCACACTTCCCCCAACAGACTTGAAGGGCAGACTGTGGTGTCTTACAATGACACCTACAGTCCAATTTTGGATCAAAAAGCTGAACTTGGCTTCTGGCCTTGCTACCTGGGAGAAACCACAGGATTAGAAACTCTTCTGCTGCTCAAGCTGCTGATTCAAGTGCAGAGAGGTGAGAGCCCTTCTGCTGGTCTTTTGACACTTAGACTGGTTTCTCAGTTGTATAGGAATGAGAGGCCCTCCTTTTCCTCAGTATTGCTGGGGCATGCTACCCCAACTAGTCGAGGAAAGAGGCTGGGGTTCTTAACTATGGTGCTCACTGAAGAATTTCAGGTTGCAAAACTGACATTAGTTACAGGGTCCACTGTTCATAAGAAAACATGGCTACAACAGATCTTCTACCCAGGCTGCAGGTTCCAGAGCAAGGGAATAGGGGCCTTCTGCTAGGCTTCTGTCATTGAGGCTGCTATTCTAGTGTTTCTTGGTATTGTTGGGGCCCTCTGCTGCAACTTCCTGGAAGGGAAGGCCATCATGGGGCACCTAGGCAGTGACATGCAGAGATTGATTCCAGGTTGTAGATCTGACCCTTGTAAACCTCTCCCCTTCTGGGAGGGAAATATGAGTTTGGAGGGATTGTTTTCAGGTCCCACCTTGTAGCTGGGATAAGCTTATGTCCAGCTGCAAACCCTAGGGTGATCTCCCTGCTCCCAGCTCATCTCTGGCTGTGGAAGTTTCCTGCCCTACTCCAGAACCCAAGCGAGCAGCCTTTTCTCTGGGCAGAAACCAGAATGCCTCAGCAGTCAGTGTTGCTGAGACAGTGAAATTATCATAAATAGTGTTTTTCTCACCAACTCAGATTTGAGAGAACACCTATGGCTTTGCTGGGTGCCTTTCCTTCTTATCAGCTCCCAGCCTCTCCCTAAGACTGCTCTGGGGTCCAGGATAAATGAGGTGTTCTCCTGTGGCCTGAGCTAAGCAGACCCCTGATTGGAAGGTGTGCCTCAGAGGGGAGTTTTCAGTACTGTCCCATGTTTCAAGGTCACACTCATTTTTCTCTGCAGAGCACCGTTGTGGAGGTTATTTGCTTATCTTTTCCTCTCTGAAATCTGAGGTGTCCTTTGCCGTTCTAATGAATATCTGTTTTTCTTCTTGAATTGGAGTTCACTGTGTTGGCCTTTCCGTATTATTTAACAAAGTTCCAACGGGTGATGTCTCTAATGCGCCATCTTATTGTGTGTTTATTCCACAGCATCTGACATTGGTGAACATTCCTTTCTTGAAAAATTTAAATCCTTTGACTTGCAAGTCATTAAACTGTCCTGGTTTTTCCCTCTCCTCTGACCTCTCAACAAATGGTCTATTTTCAAGAATGTCCCATGTGTATCTGAGAAGAATGTGTGCTCTGTTTTGTTGGATGGAAGGTTCTACAGATGAATAAGACTATTTGGCTTATGTGTAGTTTAAGTTTCTTATATCTTTGATGGTTTTCTGTTTGCTTGATCTATCAATTATTGAAAGTGGGAGTATTGAAGCCTTTGGCTATTATTGTTGAATTGTCTATCACTCCCTTCAATTTTGTCAGTTTTTTATTCATATATTTTGAGGCTCTGTTGTTTGTTGAATGTATATTTACACTTGGTAAGTCTTCTTAATGAACTGAATCTTTTATCACTATGAAATGTCTGACTTTGTCTTTAGTAACAATTTGCGTAACAAGGCCCATTTAGTCTAATATTGATATAGTCACTTCTGTTCTATTTGGCTACTGTTTCACATGATATACTTTTTTTACCTTTTTCTTTTGACTTATTTGTGTCCTTGATTTTAAAATGTATCTCTTGTAAAATGCATGTGCTAACCAACTTTATTTCAAAACTGATTGGAAAAATTTCATATAGGCTTTGTAAAACTTATTGTGGAACATATATACAATTTTCCAAACTTCTCTGGTTTGTACAAAGCAGGATTTTCTCTATTCACTTCTGGTTGTTTGGGAGGAGGTGCTTGCATACATCCCCATTCTTCATTTCTTCTCTTTAGAAACCAACAGGTCACAGAAATCAAAACACTAATGGAGAGACTTAAAGGTATTTGACTATACTGGTTGAATAGGGCAGAAGTTTATATAATTGTTGGGTTCAGTAATAAGAAGTCAATTGTTTTTCTTCTGAAGCCATTTCCTCCACCCTAACCATAAATAGTAGTAAAAATTATATTTTGGTTTCCATTTGTTGTTTTATTTGTCCTATAAAACAAATAACTTCTCAACTGACTTATGAACTTGGTCAGAGGTAAAAGTGGTGATATTTACGCCATAAAACCATCAACATAGTATTAATTATAATCAGGTATTACAATCCACTGAGTCTTCTTTATTAGTGGTGTTTAAATAATAGAAGTGTATTAAAACAACAAAAACAGCCCCAGAAAATTTTTTTGTGTGTATTTGACATTTTAGGTATATAGTAATTATAAAGCTAATACATGTTCAATATAGAACTTTCAGAAAATACAGGTAATTATAAAATAAGACATAACTCTGGAGGAAATAACTTTAAAGCATCATTTAAATCTCTCTAAGATTTTTTAATATGCACATATATCTATCTATATACCAATAACTATATCTTCATTACTATTATAATTTTTATAGAATTAAAATGATCATAATTTTATAACCTGTTTTTCCATTTCATATTATTATGTAAGTTTTTTGAAAATGACTTTTAATATCTGCATCATATTCTATCTCATAGATAAAACACATTTTGCTTTATCATATCACCAGCTTGGGAAATTTGCATGCTTTTAATATTTTATTAAAAGTGCTGAGTTGAATATCTGTGTGCTTACGGCTTTATAAGTTATCTTCCCAATACAGACTCCTAGATTTGAAATTATAGGACCAAAGGAATCTAATTTCTAAATTGACTTATAGAGTTTGAATTAATGTGTAAAACTACAGAGAGTATAATATAAATTCTTGTGTCCTTACATTGTTATCCATGACAGGTAGTATCTCTTATAAATAACCAATCAAAATGTTTGGGCACCTTGATATTGTTCAAGTTTTATTTTTTTGTATTTCTATTAAGCATTACAGAAGTTAATGGCCATTTTATTAATTTTCTATGGCTGCGATTACAAAGTACTAAAACTTGAGTGGCTTCAAACAACAAAATTTATTGTCTTACTATTCTGGAAGTTAGAAACCAGAAATCAAAGAAGTAGCAAAGTCATGCTTGCTCGGAGAGCTCAAGGAAAAAATTCTTTTTTGCCTCTTCTGCTTCTGGTGTTTGTTTGCCAGCCATACTTCTCATTCTTTGGTTTGTAGATACATTACTCTAGTAACTTGTCTGTCTTCTCCCTTGTGTGTCTTAACATCGTTTTTCTTTTTTCTGTATCTGTGTCCAAATTTCTTTTTTATTATAATGACACCAGTAATATTAGATTAGGACCCTGCTTTTAAAATTGCACTTATATTTTTAATCTTCTTTTTCATCAAGAGCTTAATTTTTAAAAGTTTATCTGGAAGTGTTTTTAATAGGTTGGTAATAGTTGTCACTTTGTTATTTGATGTAGATTTTATGTATTGTTTTTAAAAGCCTTAAGAAGTTAGAAATTATTATTTTTAGAGACAGGGTCTCCCTTTTGGTTCAGGCTGAACTCAAACTCCTGGTCTCGAGGGATCCTATCATCTCACCCTCCCCAGTAGCTTGGGCTACAGGTGCACACCATCACATGTGGCAGAAATACATTTAAAAAAATTCTTTTTCTTCCACTTCTACAGGATAAATAGAGTGCTAGAAAGTTATTTTCTAACTTGAGAGATAAAAATGGTTTTGTTCTTTGTATTAAATTTTATATTGTCTGGAACTTATTTTGTTAAGTTGTATGAAGAAAGTATTTACCTTCTTTCCTCCCTTCTTCCCTCCCTTTTTCCTTCTGTTCTGCCCTTTTTTTCTCTCTCATTTCAAATAGATTTTGTAAAATATTTAAAACATGTTTCTTTATCTGATAGTAGAGGCTACTTCTTGGGAATATGGTTCTTTAGTCATGTTTGTGTATGCATGGTCACCCACACACACACACACACACACACACACGCACACACAAATAGGAGAGCAGTTTTATAGTACCGGAGCTTGAAAGATAACCAAACACAAGATTGAGAAAAAAATGTTTGTAGTAATTATCTCTTGATTCAAACCTGAAGGAATTCTGTAAGCTTTTTAACTACTAAAAGTTCCATCTCCCTGGGGTCCACTTCCTCTGCAAAGTATGATCTTTTTAAGGGCTACCTTTACTTCCTGGTTCCTCAGACAGTAAATGATGGGGTTGAGAAGTGGAACGATGACAGTGTAGAGAACAGATACCACCTTGTTGGCATTGTAGGCATACATGAGCTTGGGGCGGGCATAGGTAAAAAGGGTTGTGGAATAGAAGAGTACTACAACTGTCAGGTGAGAGGCGCAGGTGGAGAATGCCTTTTGGCGACCCTGAGCAGAAGGGATTTTGAGGATGGTGGTGAGGATGATGGCATAAGATGCCACCACTACACAAAGGGGAATAGCAATGACCAAGAGGGCCAAGAAGAAGTCCACCAGCTCAGCCTGTGAAGAGTCCTCACAGGAGACATTGAGGAGTGGAGAGATATCACAAAAGTAGTGATTGATCTGAGGCAAGCCACAGTAGTGGAGTCGGGCTATGAAAATCATCTTAATCGTGGCAGTCATGAGTCCACAGAACCAGCATCCCCCAGCCAGTGTACCACAGAGCTGGCTGGTCATGATGACTGGATAGCGTAGTGGATTGCATATGGCTACATAGCGGTCAAAGGCCATGGCAGCAAGGAGAATATACTCAGTGCAGACAAAGGTCACAAAGAAATAAAGTTGAGTCATACAGCCATTGAAGGAAATGCTCTTGTCTTGGCTGAGGAAGTCTACCAACATCTTGGGGCTAATGACGGTGACATACCACATCTCCAGGAAAGAAAGGTGGCTCAGAAAGAAGTACATGGGCTTGTGCAGCTGTCCGTCGCTGCGAATGGCTAGGATGATAAGAAGGTTCTCTAGCAGTGTGAGCAGGTAGGTTGCCAGGAAAACAAAGAAGAGGAGAAACTGGAAGGCTGGTCTTGTTGGAAATCCCAGAAGAATGAAATACGTTGTCACTGTGTGATTCTCTACTTTCAGAACCTTGGTGATCATGACTGGCTGTGGGTACAGACAAAATCAGTTCCTTCCATGTCCTAAGCATTAGCTTATAGTTATTTTATATATTCTGTTGATAGATCTACCACCAGCAAATTCATCACAATAGGAGCTCTCCTGCTTGTATATCTTGATTTCCTCTTGAATTGTGATGAGACCCAAAGTTTTTGAGCAAAGATGGACTTTGGGGAACTTATATTTTAACTTTTTTCAAATTAGCTCAAGAAGAGTAACTTGTCCAATGAGAACTTCCTAATTCCCAGTTTTGTATTTTGCCAACATTTTACTGTTAGACACAGGAAGATGGGCTCCTTACCATCCCTTCACTATAGGCAAAGCATCCCCATCTACTACATAGTAAAAGAAGGAAGACGGCACAGTTGCTCATTCTCTAAGTATGATTGTTGTGACTCTGGAGTGGTTGCATGATCCCATTTATCTGTAAAATGGAGAGAATCCTCCTCCTGTTTTTCTCTAAGAAGATTATAACATTTGAATAAAGCAGTAACTGAGTACACCTATAGAATTAATAGCATAAACAGGTTTGATATTAATAGTTACCAGTTTTTCAGAGAACAAAATTGAATAGATAATCCGAAGAGCAATGTTTAAATTTATTGTATAGAATGTTTGATTATACGTTTAAAAACAGTATTCAAATCTCATTTTAGTCTCTCTTTAGCTAAGTGAGCATATTACGCAAACTTTCAGAATATTAGTTACTTTATTTCTAAGGTGAGGATAATAGGAGGGAGTTTACATTTTGTAAACATCAAATAAGCTTTAAATTTTAAATGACCTTCTTATGGATATTTGCTGTCACCTTTCTTGGCTACTCTACTGACCCACACACACATAGCACCCTCCCTCTAAAAACAACACTTCTGTCCCCCTGAGACACATACAGCTGCCCATCCCAGCCCCAAACAACAAAAAGCTAAATGGTGCAAAGAAGAACCATCGTTCATGAGAAAAGAGGAGGGGATGTCACGTCAGACTTCTTAAAGGTTGTTAAGTTAAAGAACTCATAATCTGTTTGAGAATAATGTCAATGAGTGATCTTTCTTCACTTCTGTCCAATAATTCAGCTAAATGTGTGGCCTCTTTTTAGGTTGAGCTGAGAATCATTCCAAAACCTGCCGAATATTGAAAGTCTCACCATTCCCAGTCTTTCTCTGTGCCCTCCAACTTGACTTCTCTTTGCTGCTTTCTCCAGAGCCACTCACTTGTATTCTCCAAATCTCCAGTGCCTTGCTTTTATGGCATAATTGTCTTACATATTTATGTATGGAAACTTGGGAGGGTTATTTATTTTTCTAAAGAAATGTTCATGGGGGTAAGAGATGAAAAACTACTGCCCATCCCATCCATTCCCCCACTGAGATCTCAGCTTTAGAATCCTGAAGAAAAAAATAGTTAACGTATAATTATCTCTGTTTATGGAGAAAACCAGAAGCAGATAGCCAAAAAGGCAAATAATTTATAATTTAAGTATAACAAATAGTTTTGTTTCCTTTTGGAATATATTTTCTTAAATACCCTTTCTCTCTCTCAATACAGAACTTGGCCTTACTTCTACAATCTAGCGTTTACCAAACAGTTGAGACAGTGGGGCTTACAAACGAGGCAAGGCTTATGGATCCTTGCTGGCTTTTTCTTCATTCTACTTTCTTTTACTCTCTGAGCACAAGAGTACAAAACAACTCAAAATCCATTTGTGAATAGGTTAGGCCAGTGTTTATCTGGCTTTCACCATATCTCCAATGAGAAGTTGAAATGAAGATGTGTCTAGCTACTGAAAGTAGTAGTATTGTTCGGGAAGCACTTTCTTTATCTATAATAATAGGATATTAATCTCCAGAGCTGTGTCCTCAGGTTTAGTGCCTGAATGTAATTTCATATTTCAGAAGACTAGAAGCAAGGCATTGTACCTTAACGTCCTTTCTTCCTGAAATCATTCTAAGTGAATCATAGAAGATCATAGCCTAAATATATAATTCTAAGTATGACTCTAGGAAATAATGCAATATATGTTTAGTGCATTAGCAATCGATGCTGACAATCTCAGGGAAAATGCCTTAGATGTGAAATTGGAAACAAAAATACCTCATTTTGTTTTAGGACTAATAATTAGTAAATTAAAGTGGGGGATATTTTCATAAGAACTATGCATTCATTCTTCTACTTCTTCAAACAGAAATGTAAAAGACCAGATGTGACTCCACAGAAAAATTGACATAAAATAAGGGTACAAAGAAAGAAAAAGTGAGTATAGAATGTTATATTAAAAAAAAACGGAATGAGCAGTTTTATCATTTGAATATGGAACTTCTCAGTAGTCAAGTAAAACACAGGAAATGATTGGAAGTAGAATACGATCACACTCAATCTTCAAAATTATCATATTAACTTAATATATACACACATATATATATAAAATACTGTTTTACTTTGATAAATGGGAAAATTAATGTATAAGGAAATAGAGGGCTTGACCAGAAAGAACATAAAATGTAAGTATAATAAAGGGTCTAGGTTTCTAATCTTTGGAGCCAGATTGTCTGAATCACATCTTAATATTTTCCAAGACTATTTATAAAGCCCATCTGGCAGTCTTCTGAGAGGGAGAGCAAGCCTATATAGTTAACAACCTTCCCTCCAATAAAAATTCCACAGTGACTGGATTCTGTGGATGCTAGGCTTAACGTATGGCAGCATATTCATAGCTAAAAGATGTCTGACTTTGCATATCACTTTAAAATATATAAAAGCACACTCATATTATTTTATCTGATCTTCACAGGGAGTCAGCCAGGACAAATGTCACAGTGCTCACTTGACATAGAGATATTAAATATTTAGCTGAAAGTCAAACAACTAGTTGCTTATGGCCTACTGCTTTTCGTGTATGAATAGGTAGAAGATGATCTATGAGTTGGAAAGTTTTTTTCTTGTGAGCATTAAATTGTACCTTGAGAATAATTTTAATAGCACTCTATACGAGAAAAAGAAACTCAAGAAATGAACAAGTAAAGGGCCAGGCTGAGATCCAAGAGCCAGGTGAAGGTTTTGATACTCTGGATCTCAAACATATTACTTTGCATCAGGTTTAAAACATCTCGCTGTTTTTGTAGCCAACTCAATTAATCAGTTATCCATTGTGAACTTAGCTCATAGAATAGTATCATTTAAAAATCAATGGTATTTTAATTCAGACTTCTTTTCTTTCTCAGATGAGAAAATCCAAGAATGATTTAAGTGATTTTCCCAAAGTTAAACAACTATATAATAACAGAATAGCAATTTATTAATGATTATACTTTAGTCCCTATCAATCTTTAATCCCTAATTTTCTCTCATACTTCATTCAATTTAATTACTTCCATGACCCAAACAAGTGTAAGCTTATAAAGGACAAATCACCTTAAATTTTAGCTTGATTTTAACAGAATCGTAAAAGGTAATGTGAATCTTACAATCATGCTTTTCTTACATTTTTAGTTAGTTTTTACAACTTATGATCTATTGTATTGATTGCATATGTGTATATACACACACATCACAAAGAAGTAAAGAGAAAATGTTCAGTTCCAGAAACACAGGATTGTAGAACTGTGAATAACCAAGTAGGTCATGTAATCTAACTCCCTACCAAATTATTGAATCTCCAGTGCACAGACACAAGTACTCATCTAAACTTTACCTGATTCTCTCCAGGAACAGAAAACTCAATATCTATAAAGATAGCCATACTTAGAAAAAATAAAAGCATGCGAAAAACCCCCAAAACCTCTGACTGGGAGATGCAACACTTTCTCTTCAGGAATCCAATTCTCACATACCCAGGTGCTGGTTCTGTTTTGAAATTGTCTCATCACTTTCTCAAAGAATAGTCTTCACTGTTTGAAAATAGTATTCAGGTCCATTTAACCTCCAATCTCCCCCCTCCCAATTATTCCTGTCTCATCATGTATTTCCTTTCAGACTAAACCACTCAAGTTCCATATGGACATATAACCAGATGGTTAGTTCCTCAAAGTATGTGATGATTTTCCTTGGAGGATCCCACTTGGAGGATCCCACTAATTAATTAATGGGGAGGAATATTACTAGGATGTGGAAAATACAATTGGAATATAAGGCTTGCTTTTGCCTGAAATTAGAGATGTAATTCTCCATCAGAGAGGAGCAAGAGGCTGTCTTCTGCTTTTACCAGTGGACAATGAGCCTAGGATCATGATGGTGTTGGGAAAGAGTCTGCTCTGTTGTTTGTGGGAGAATGAGGTGCTGGAAAGAAATTGTATTTGGTCAAAATGCTCCTGGAAATGGAGGCATTTTAAAAATGACTACGCAAGCTTGCGGCGATTGATTTGTCTAAACCGAGCATCCCTGAAGTTTCCAGAAAGGAACACAGACAGGTAGTGAGAGATTTAGCAAAATAATCTGTGCTCAATCTAGTTGTCTACCAACTCCTTCAGATAGGTGAGAAAATAGTGTAGAGTAGCCAGAGGTGAACATATCAGTCTTGAACCCTGAGTGTCAAGGTATTTTATAAAAGTGAGACATTCTTATTCCTTCAAATCAGTTTCAGAAGTATATAATTCTAGTCCATCTCCCTTTCTGAGGACCTCTTAGGACCAACTATGCTTCAGGGTTATATGTGTAACAGCTCCTCAGTTGGTAGTAGAAAAGAATACCTAGATGCCATGTAGTGAACCCCTCTGTACTCTCAGATTGTGTTGTGAGTTGGCTTTGAAGACTTTAGGGACAAAAACCTGTATTTCATATCCCTGTTCCTCTACATGCTTTATAACTTTCCAAAGCCATGCTTGTACTTTGAAATACTTTTACTTCTATCTAGGTAGTTTGGGGAAAGTAGCTTGTTTTCTATGGTTCTCATTTTGAGCATAATTAATTCCTGCAATTTATTTCAGGATTTCAAGTTGAGCATAAATGTGATCACATGAGATGATGTAATTATTGAGTAATCACACAGCAGAAAGGGAGTCTTTCTTACTCTATGGTACTATCAATAGAAGTAAAATTCTAGTGCTCTATAGTACAGTAAGGATAACTAAAGTTACTTATATTATACAGTTTCAAGTAGCTAGAAGGAGAATGTTGGATGTTCCCAACACAAAGAAGTGATACTTTTCTTACTTTAAAGATATGGAGTACAATTCAGAATTAGGTATACAAGTGGTCATCGTACAGGTAAAGTTTGGGCCTCCCTTTGGTCCCCACTTTGCCTGGTTTGACATCAGATATGATTATTGATGTTATGTGCCCCCCCCCTCCCCTGGCAGTGTCCCACTACTGCCAATCCCTTACTTATAGTATTATGATAAATGTTCAGGGTTCACTTTTGTTTCTGTGATAGAGAAGTGATATATATTTGAGATGATGAATATGCCAATTGTCCTGATCTGATCACTATATATTTTATGTATCACAGCATCACTATGCACCCCACAAATATGCACAATTATTATGCACCAATAATAAATAAAATAAAAAATAACAGGAAAAAAGTTATATCACCAAGACTTATGTCAGCCTCTACACTCATGCATACTCACATACCTCTCTTCCACCCACCACCCTTCTCATGCACATATTCATCCTCATACACTCATACATTAATTCCATCCTCTATTCTATTTTCTTTCTGTCTGCCTCTTAAGTCAGAGTAGACCTAGACTGTACTTTGAAAAGCAAAAATTTGAGTATATGCACTAAATTGAGATATTTTTGGTAGAACTGACCACTGGGTAAGGTTCAGAGACTCAGCCTATTTTATCCATAGTGAGTTCTCACAGTAGAGTGTTAAACTGAAGTGAGACTCCATATTACACAATATCTCTGAATCTCTAACATTATTCACAGGGCTGGATAAGCATAGATGCCAAAGAAGTCTTTGTTAAACTGAAATTAATCTATATATGTACTAAGTTCCTCCTTATCTAAAACCTGCTGTTATTCTACTCATTAAAGGCTCAAAGAAGACAGACTGTCTTTAAAAAGCAATAAAATAAAATTTTTGGTCAATCAATATTTTAAATAAAATTTATTTACAATTGTTCCCTGCTTTCTTTGATAAAAATAAATAATTAAATTTGGCCAAATTCTCTTTTAGGAAATATCAAAGAACCTTTTTTTCAACTCACCATTTTCTCAGTAATGTAACTCTTTTTCTAACTAACTTGGCCAAGGATGGCCAGCTTGCACTGAGAAAAGAGAAGAAATCCTATCACCAGGAGAAGGAGAACAATGTCCATAAGCCTATAGAGGTGCTGGGCAAGATTGGTCTGTGTCTCTCCTGAGCTTGAAGAAGGCACAGAATGGAGCTATTTGTGCTCCTTCCTGCCTCCAAGCAGCTGGAGGAGCACAATCCAACTTCCTTCCTCCCACAGGGGACCTCCCAAGAGACACAGACTTCAGGAACCCATTTGACCTTTCCAGGGCTCAAGGGGATCCTGGGGGGATACTAAGCTAGCAAGCAAAGATAAATCTTGAGACACAAAAGAGACCTTAGACTGACTGGAAGTACACCATTCCTCCTTCCCAACCAGACTCTGGGGAAGAGGAAGGTGAGAATGTGTGTGTGTGTGTGTGTGTGTGTGTGTCTGTGTGTCCTTTTATTTATGGGGCACAGTCTCAAAAATAATAAGGTCTTCTGGGAAGAGATAATGGTATCACCCGACTCATTCAGAAAATCAGAATAGCAAGTATCCGTCCTTATTTGGAGACCCAAGTATATGAGCACACACACATATGAAAACTCCAAATAGTCTCAGATATTTTGCTAATAAGTATGGACTTTACATGCAGAAATGACTCTCATGCATCAGTAACTTAGTAGATGTGAACAATAAATATACTGCAGATGATATCTGCATTTTTAAAAAAGAATAAGAACATATATATAAGAATAAGAATATATATTTTATTATCTACAAATAGTACACATTTGGAGGCATACACATGTATTCAGAGAAAGTAGAAGGCAGTAAGACTGCACGGAAAATATACTGGCATGGAAATTGGACCATTATCTCTTTAGGTATATGTATTGCTTCATGGGTTCGGTCACCTGCACAGTCAGGAATGACTAACCTCAGCATTACAGACCCAGGACTACAGCAGAAAGCAGGTAGGATCTATTGGGATTTAATATGCACTACTATAAGGAATGTTGGCCAGTGTAGGAGCCTACACATTTCTGGAGTTGAAAAAGATAAAGTATAGTCAAGAGAGATTATATTCCCAAATATAAAATTAAGATTTTTAACTAAAATAATTCCTTTAAAAAAAAGTAAAGAAGAATCCTCAGAATGAAAAGGGCCTAGCTCATATTTCTGGGAGTAATCACTATTTAGCTCTTATTATCTTCCAATTTGATAAAAATATTGAAAAGAAGACTTCCCCCACACAAAACTGGGATAACACTTCCAAGTAGCTTCTTTGTTCATTACTGCTTCATTGGTGATGTTCTGTGCTACCGCTTTGTAGGAAACTGCCCATTCATTAAATGCACATTTACCGAGTGTCTTTTAAGTTGTCAGGAGCTATTTCTGGTCATATGTTGCTACTCCTTTCAAACAGTTTTACTGTAATAGTTTTACGCAGTCCTTTAGGAATTTGCTGATAGACTTTAAGAACCAGAACCACCTCTGTTCTCAAAACTCCAGTAGACAGGAAGCAGGGGTTTAATAGTGTTCAGTTTTAATATCATTCTTTGATATAGAGTAGTAAACATGATACAGATAATTAAAAATTACTGTGAAATGCAAAAAAAGAGAAGAGAACATGGATTTCAAGTGAGCAAAACATGGGTTTTCTTTTTTATTACTTTAATGTGTTTTTTAAAAATATTTTTATATTGACCCAAATCATGGTTTTCCTTGCTCTTTAACAGCTCTGTGATGAAAACACATTCTCAAATATCTGCTGGTATTACATTCTTCATCTTTAAAAGGTAATACATTAAGACAAAAGTTAAGTTTAAGTGGTAACTCAGAGTGGGAACTCTGGAGTTAGAGTGCCGTGGTTAGAATCCTGACTCAGTAATGGGAAAATTACTCTGTGTATCAGTTTTTTGCTGGAAAAATGAAATAATAAGAGTACTTATCTTTTAGAATTACTGTGATGATGCTATGGGTTATATATGTCAGAAGTTTAGAACAGCACTTGAATGAATGCCTTTATTTGTATTTGTATCATGCCAAGCACATAAAAGATATTTAGAAAAGTTAATTTAATTTTTAGCTTTCTTTGTCATACTCTTGCACACAAATGTAAGCATTTTTGGCATTTTGGAAATTTCAAAAATATTTTAATGAAACTATTTTTTATTTAGTGACACATGAGTTTACTTGCTTCTCCATCAAAGGATCGTCTCATTTTTCTAGTCTTCATTTTAAACTAGAGGCAGAGTCTACTGTAAGCTATATCTTAAATAAAAATTGTGTTAATTTAATTTGAAAAATTTGATAGAAGATAGAATGATTGAGTCTCTTTAAAAATCATTTAAAAATTACTGAAGTAAGAATTCTCAAAGACAGAGACTTTACCCAATTCATTGCTTTCTAATAAAGGGTCTGGTGCATAGCCATTCAATGAGGAGATAAACTGAGTTTCATTTTGTTTATATGACATAAAAATGCATAATTTCAATGCAGAGGAAGATAAGGAATATAAGAAGAACCTGGCTGACTAAATACTATCATGAAGAGATTGATGGAATAAACTTTTATTACTATCCCAGATCAAAACCAACAATAAACAGAAGGCAAACACCTCCCAACTAGTATTATGAACTGAGGAACTAATGCAAAAGAGACATGGTCTTTTCCTGGTATAGCTATTTATATTAATTTCTTGGTATAAAAATATGTAGCTAGAATTGTGTTTAAGGTGAAAATAATTATAAGTTTGCTTTTTTTAATTTTTGTTGCAAAAGAAAAAATAGTTAATTAAAAGTTAACACTGAAACACAACAGGTAGACTCCACGTTCGAGTTGAGTGAGAAAAAGCACAGTGCTTATATATTGCAAGAGGTCTGGTTGTAAGGAACTATTCAGGACAAATATGCATTTACTTTTGGTAACAAGAAATAAAGTAAGTTTTCAACAAATAAGTAAGATTTACCGGAAAAACTTAGATTTTTTTTCCTTTGTGTTAGTATTTTATAATTCATTCAGAAAATCGTATATTTTCTATTTCCTCTAAGTTACAAAAATGTTGAAGCAAATAATCATGTCTTATTTTTTTCTATGCAGTGTTTTGTGAATAAAAATCACCGAATTCATGTTTTATTATCAAATGAACATACATTCTTAGTCAATTGGCTAAATAGTGCTGCTACTTTAAAAGAGATTAATATTATTTAAAAATCTCAATGAACTTGGCTACTTTACTGTTCCCTTTCTGTTACCTCCATCTGATGAAAAGCTGCTTGCACTGAGTGCACATTCAGAACCTCAAACAAAAGAAGGCAAAATAAAGTAAAATAAAATCAGATGAAACAACCTTGGAAGCAGCTACTGGAACTGCAGGTATAATGCCTCAAAAGAGATAAACCTGCTTTTGTCTGATTAGCCTTTTGAATTACAACTTAAAAGAGACAGTAATTATCACACATGCTAGAACAGCAAAATATGAGATTTGAAGGTGGGGGTATGTCCATTGTTCTTCTCTGTAATCTTGGAAAAATATATTTAATTTAAAAAATATGTTAAAGTCTAAACTTAAAAATTATTTCAAAAATTCTAAAAGAATGCAAGAAAAAAATTAGACAAATATTGGAACAATATTTAAAACAAGCATGATAGGCTAAAAATAATAGAAAACACAACTTATAGTTCAATAAGTGGGTGGTAATTTCTATCATTTAATTTTTTTAAAAAGCAGAAATGTAGATAGTTGCTGGTGCTGGTTTAATTTTTTAACCATACTGACAAACAGCTATGATCTTATATTTTTGCATCTTTAACCTCATGGATTAGCCTTTCCTCCCATGTTTATTACCTCTTAGATGGCTGGAACTCCAGGAATCATCCAAGTTCAGAAAAGGAAAAGGGGAAGTGCTAGCATCAGTGCCAGCCCCAACTTTCTCTTAAAAAGATAGACTCCTCAATAAAGTTGCATTTATATCTTACTGAGAAAAAGTGAGATACATAGCTAGTCTTAGTTCCAAGAGAAGCTAAAATAACTATAAGGCAGAGCAGTAGATGTATTGCCTGGGTTCAGCATATTTTCAGCTTCAAAAAAATTAGGTTACCTTAGGAAAAAAAAGTGAGATCACTATTGGCTAGGCAACTAAAAAAAAAAAAACAAAAAAACCTACATGTTTTCTTAAATGACAATGAGTTAAAAATCAAAGCTATTTAGAAAGTACATTTAATTTTTAAGAAAATACCATTAGTGGAGTAAAATAGAGTATTTGGAGAAATTTCTGAAAGAAGTAGTTAGAAACCTGCAAACATCAGTTAATGCACTGCGAAAATCTTTTACACTAAAAGAAGACTAAAGTGAGAACACAATATGGGAAAATAAAGTGACACAATGAGAGTCATACACATAGCATTATATCAGTTGACATTTTCTAGTTCTTCCCCTATCAATATGCAGGCAAATATCTAACAAAAAAGTATCAGGTAGAACACCAAAGTTCAAAATGACCAAGACGAGATAGATATTCTATGTTTGGTGTCTTAATACAGACTTAAGATAGGTTTCTATCGAAAGGAGGAACTCGCAGTTTCAGACATTTGGTGTATGTGCTTGGCTTTATCTATATTATTATATGCTTTCTAATAGATTTTTCTGTTTCATTAACCATGTATCAAACTCAATATTACTCAAACAGAGATTGGAGAATTAGTTTTCTCTAAGACATATGGGGAAGGAGTTCTGAAAGTAGCCAAGGAGCCAATGGGGCGAAGCTACCATCTGTGGGATTATGACTGAACGCCTCTTAAGTCAGAATCCCGCCCAGGCAGAACAATACGGCGGCAGCGCAGTGAAGCCTCGGTTGGCCTTGGATAGCCAGGCCCCCACGGGGCGCTGGGACCGGGTCTGGTGCGGAGAATCCCTTGTCCTGAGACTGGGCACGGCCGGCTGGAAAGGCGGCCGCCCCCTCGCCCGTCATGCACCGCACGTTTGTGGGGAACCTGGTGCTAAACCATTGGTAGACGACCTGCTTCTGGGTCAGGGTTTCGTATGTAGCAGAGCAGCTCCCTCGCTGCGATCTATTGAAAGTCGGCCCTCAACTGAGTTCCATATGTTCTCATTCATAAGGTGACCTTGAGCAATTATAATGCTATAAGAAAGCGATTGGCAGTAGTGGAAAACTGTTGGGGGGGGTGGGAAGTGTCTGTTCATGTCTTTTGCCCACTTTTTAAAGAGGCTATGTGTTTTTTTAAATCAACATAGGGATCACATTATTCTTAGATTTTGTATCTTGTATTTCAAAACTTAACTATAATTTTCCCATGTTCTTAGTATTCTTTGAACACATGATTTATAATTACCGCCGT
>CAUYQG010051032.1:0-12166 GCA_963574415.1 Tarsius wallacei | reverse complement strand
TATTTTTTGCATTCAGGTCTGTACATATTTTGCTATATTAATGACTTGGTATTTAAATCTTTTTTTAGGACTGTAAATGGTATTGTATTTTTAAATCATTTTTTTAGAACTGTAAATGGTATTGTATTTTTTTTTTTTTTGAGTTGGAGTCTCACTCTGTCGCCCAGACTGGAGTGCAGTGGCCGCTCCCGGCCACCGCAGCCTCGACCCGCTGGGCTCCGGCGATCCTTCCGCCTCAGCCTTCCGAGTAGCCGGAATTACAGGTGTGCGCTACCACGCCCGGCTAATTTTTTTGATTTATTGTAGAGGTGAGATCTCGCCAAGTTGCCCAAGTGGGTCTCGAACCCATGAGCTCAGGCAATTCACTCACCTCGGCCTCCCAAGGCGCGGGATTACAGGCTGAGCCACCGAGCCCGGCTGGTATTGTATTTTTAAATCTTTTTTTTTAGAACTGTAAATGGTTGTATTTTAATTTCAGTTTCCATGGTTATATAGTAATACTGATTTTATTTTTGTGTGTTGAACTTGTATCTTTCAATCTTACTATTGTTCTCAGGTAGTTTCTTTTATTTGTTTTGTTTTGGTATATTCCCTGGAGATTTCTATAGTTTATTATATAATTGGCAAGTGGGATAACTTTGTCTTCCTTTCTGATCTTTATGCATTTTATTTCTCTGTTTTGCATTGTTGTACTAGTTAGCACCTCCAGTCTAGAAGCAAGTGATAACTCATTCTATGAGGCTAGCATCACCCGGGCACCAAAACCAAAGACACAATAAAAAAAACTACAGACCAATATCACCAAAGAACATAGATGCAAAAATCCTCAACAAAACACTAGCAAACCAAATCCAACAACACATCCTTGTCCCTTGATTTTAGTGGGGGAAGTATTCCATCTTTCACAATTAAATGTAATGTTAGCTGTAGATTTTTTGGTAGCTGTTCTTTATTAAGTTGTGGAAGTTTCCCACTCAGTATTCTAAGAATTTTTATTACAGATGAGTGTTGAATTTTGTAGAATGTTTTTTCTTCATCAATCGATATAATCATGTGATTTTTCTTCTGTAGCTTGTCAATGCAGTAAATTACATTGATTGATTTTCAACTCTTGAACGAGCTTTGCATCCTTGAAATAAACCCTACTTGATGGTGGTATACAGTTCTTTTTATATATTACTGAAATCTCTTTGCTACATTTTGTTACAGATTTAAATTCTATATTCATGAAAACTATGGATCTGTTTTCTTTTTTTAAAATAATGTATTTATTTGGTTTTGGCATCAGGGTAATATTGGCTTTTTAAAACAGGGACTTGTTTCTTCATTTTCTATTTTCTGGAAGAGATTATGTGGCATTAGTGTTAATTTTTTAAATATTTTGTAGAATTCAGCAGTGAAGGTATCTGTGCCTCAAGGTTTTAAATTTTTGTTTTGAGTTTTAAAACTATGAGTTTAATATCTTTAATAGTCATATGGCTATTCAAATTTTCTATGCCTATTGGTTGACTCGTGTTTTTGAAGGAATCGGTCCATTTCATCGAAGTTGTCAAATTTATGTGTATAGAGTTATTCATAGCATTTTCTTATTATTCTTTTGATATCTGTAGGATTTATAATAATATCCTTTGATTCATTCTTGCTACTGGTCATTTGTATCTTCTCTCTTTTTTCTTTTGTCAGTCTTATAGAAGTTTGACAGTTTCACTGATCTTTTGAAAGAATCAGTTATAGCTTTGTTAATTTGCTATTTGCTTTTAGTTTCATTTATTTTTGCCATTGTCATTATTTTCTTCCCTCTGCTTGCTTTTTGCTTAATTCTTCTTTTTCTAATTTCTTCATATGGGACCTTGTACTATGGATTTGAGGTCTTTTCTCATATCTAGCATAAACATTTAGCGTAGTGCTATATATTTTCCTATCAGTCTTGCTTTCACAGCATTGCGTAAATTTGGATATATTGTATTTTCATTGTTATTCAGTCTGGATGTTTATGCTTTGGGACAGTGTCAATATAGGACCAGGTTGTACCTACTTTAGGCTTTGAGGGTCTATGTCACTCCTCTTCTTTTTTCTTCTTCCTTATAACATGTTTAAGTGTAGAAATTATTCTTAGCTTGCAAGCTGCACAAAAACTGGCTCGGAGGGCTGTAGTTTGCCAACCCCTGCTTTGTACTCATTTCCCACCTTCCACAGTCTGAGTGTGTGTCTCTAAACCTGACATGGTGTATGTTCCGGCTAAGCATTTTTGCTTAAAACGCACACACAAACACACACACACTCCATGCCCTCCCTCTTCTTCCAATGCCTCCACAGTCATCTCTTTTTCTAGGACCTACTTCATTTCTTACCACCACTTAACATGAACTTTTTTCTACCTTATTCGTTCCACATCTGTCTCTCTTTCAGAATACTTACCAAATGTAATTTTGATAACACTGCTTTGTGCTGAGAACAGATTGCCATTGTTTGCTACTTTAATTCATGTATTTTGTTTCTGCAACTGGATTGTAGGCTTCTGGAGAGCTGAGTTTATCTTAACAACTAAAATAATAAAATAACTTTTTAAAAAAAACAACCTTTTCTGGTTTATAAAGTGTTTGTGTCTGTGTGTATGTGTATTTGAGGAGGGGCCCCCCAAAATCTGGAATTATCTTTTGGAGAGCGGGCTCCTTCTAGTACAGCTTCCCTTGCTAGGTAAGTGTTCTAGGAACCTATCAGCATCAGTCTACCAGCTAGTGTTTTTGTGAGAGTCTGTATTTGACTTCAGTGAATTTTTTTTTTTTTTGGAAATTCTTTCAACGCATTTGCCCATTTCATGATGGTTGATTTATGAGCATCTTCCCACACTGTGCTGAGTGTTCAGCAGTTTTTGGCCCAAGACAGCGTGACCTCCATGCCCCATACTCCCAATTCACCTGATCTCGCCCAAAGTGACTTTTTATTGTTTCCCTGGATGAAAAATGTCCCCAAAGGGAAATGTTTTGCCAATGTGGGAGAGGCAAAACAAAAAACAGCAGAAGCACAAAAGGCATCAAAACTTATGATTTCAGAAGCTGAGCGGTGGAAAAAGCATCTCGATAGGTATGTCGCATCAGAGAGTACTTTGAAAGTGACTGAAGTTTAAACATTTAAGAATAAATAATCTGATCCCAAACGAGGTGAAATGGGGACCAAAGTGAGGCCCAAACTTTACCTGTATAATGATCACTTTTACACCTAGCCTTGATTTGCATCCCACATCTTTAAAATAAAAATTAAAAATGGAGCACACAAAAAAGGAATAAATACACAATTTTTTAATAAAGAAATTTTGATTTTTTGGGTCACCCCCTTATATGTGTGCGTGTTTTCGTTTGTCATGAGAAACCTATAAAGCCATCAAGGCAAGAATTTTATCTATAGTTGACAAATGAAGAAACCGAGGCTCAGACACTTAGCATGGATAAGGCTCCATAACTAGTAAAAGACAAAATCAGATGTCAATCCCAGTGCTGGACCACTGTTCCCTTTGACTCCCTGACACCCTGTATAGGATGTGTATACCAAACATGCTTGACCCTGCTATTGAGTGAAAATGTCCATCTCCCTGGCCATGTTGTCCAGTCCTCCAAGTCCATACCTCTATTCCCCCACCCCCCTTTGCACTGTCATTCTGCTGCATGCTACTATTGTTTCAGTGAGACCTTGGTTTGTCATACTTTAAGAAGAGATACTCATCTTTAAAATAAAAATTAAAAATAGAGCACACAAAAAAAGAATAAATACACACGAAAGGAACCTCAATCCTTTCATAATTAGAAAATCTTTCTCCAGAGAAAGAGGACTCAGCCTGACAACATGCTTATCTCCTGGAGCTGTTCTTGACAGGACGGGTCACATTCCAGGGATAGGGGTGGGTGAGGGTTTTACAAACGACCATTCCCCTGCTGTTGCTTTATCTTTCATAGTAGCACTCCAAGGATGCGAGTCCGGGCCTGTTGGTCTCTGACACATGAAATTGGGTTTTCGTTTTTGGAGACGGGGACTCACTATGTTGCCCAGACTGGGGTGCAGTGGTATAATCATGACTCGCTGCAGCCTCAAACTCCTGGGCTCAAGAGATCCTCTTGCCTCAGCTTCCCAAGTAGCTGGGACTATGGGCACATACCATCATGCCCCCTTTTTTTTATTTTTTAATTTTTTGTAGAGATGGAATCTTGTTATGTTGCCCAGGCTGGTCTCGAACTCGTGGGTTCAAGAGATCCTCCTATGTCTGCCTCCCAAAATGCTGGGCTTGCAGGCATGAGCCACCACACCTTGCTGCTCTTTTGTAGTATGGTTTCTGCGTTCATGGCAAAGAAGTTGGTAGAGAATCTAGGGATACGTTTTTCACAGTCTCAGAAAGTGATTTGAATAATACAGGAGCAAATGGAGGTCTACTCATTGCTGCCGTGAAACTAATACCCTGTTCTTGTTCCCATGGGTAGGCTGATGCCTCGAGACATTGACGGGAGGTCTTCAGCGTGGACCTGGGATTTCAGAATGACCACTTTTCCTCTGGACACACTAAGCCCGAGGCTGGATGTTGCCTGGTGTGTGTTGGCCAGTGCCACTGCTCATTCCACACAGACACTGGCCACATAGGCTCTGCCTTCCTGAGGAAGAACTTGCCCACCGCCACCCTACCCCAGAACTGGAAGGAGGCCTGGGCACAGACACCTCGTCCTAATGCCCATGAGTCAAACTCCTGAAAGTCTGACATTAAAAGGATAACAGGCTGGTGTGGTGGCTCTGCCTGTAATCCCAGCAATTTGGGAGGCCAAGGCGAGAGGATTGCCTGAGCCTGGGGGTTCGAGACTTGGTGAACCTTCAACTCCATATGATAAATCACAAAAACTAGCTGGGCGTTGGAAGGCTGAGGTGGAAGGATCACCTGAGCCCAGCTGGTCAAGGCTGCGGTGGCCGTGAGTGTGCCACTGCACTCCAATCTAGGCGGCAGAGTAAGACTCTGACTCAAAAAAAAAAAGGAAGGAATACATTTGGCTGGACCCAGGCAAGGAGTTTTCCTAGATCACATTATAGGAATACTCAAACACTGACAGGACCTTCCTTTGGGGCTCAGCCCCCATTAGTTCAATGATAACACATTAAAATTAGCCAGCCATGGTGGCTAAATTTTTTTTGTTGTTTGTTTATATTATTTTCTGCACCTGCAGTCCTAGCTACCTAGGAAACTGAGCATTGCTTGAGTCCAGAAGTTCAAGGATGCAGTGAGCTGTGGTCACATCACTGCACTTCAATCTGGGTGACAAAGAGAAACCTTGCCTTTAAAACAAAAACAAGACGACACTTCTGTCCTTCCTGGAGAAGCTCGTTTTTTAATAAGGTTCCTTCTTCTGTCCAATCCTCTATAATCATTCAAGTCTTTGTAAGTACCTCCTCCCAGGAAGGTAGCTCCTGGGGAGTATAAATAATGCCATTTATCGAGCACTTACTGCTGGCCAGACGCTGTTCTAGGCACCTTCCTCACATGGACTTACTTAATCCTCACAACAATTTCATGACGCAGATGCTATTAATAATCTGGGATTTGCAGCGGAGGGGGCCTGGTCACCTGCCAAAAGCATGACGTTTAGTAGATCAAAAGCCTGGAATTGGAGTTCAGCTATGTGCTCTTGATCACTACATCCGACTGGACCTCCAATTTTTATTGCAATCAGGGACATTCATTACAGATAACAGAAACCATTCCTGACTGGGGAAATCAGGAGACGAACCTTGGAAAGAAGACGAGATGTCTTACAAAATCTTTGAGAGAATTATCACCTTGGCAACACATATACCAAAATTGGAACAGTGCAATTTCTGAGAGGGTAGATTCCGGCAGGATGCTTCCCAATCCCGTTTCATCTTCCTAAGCACAGAGGAAGAAAAGGTTCCTCAGCCTACCTTTCAGTTAGGTCAATGGAGTGAATGGAGGAATTAATGTACAGCATTTCCAGCAAAGACTCTAAAATTTCTTGCCAGATCCTTCGTTTTCACACTCCTGTGAGAGAAGAGGAAACTGGGATGGGGGAGCCACACTAGGGAGCAGCCTGGGCCCTGTGCCACGGCCTGATGAAATGCTGCCCAGGCACGCTGGTGTTATTTTCTCCTTGAATATTTGATTGACTTCACCAGTGACGCCATCTGGGCTGGTGTTTTCTTTGTGAAAAGATTTTTTTAAATTATGGTTTCAATTTCTTTCACAGATATAGCATAATTTAGATGATTTCTCATCATCTGTCAGTTTTTGTAATTTCCTTATTTGGAGGAATAGGTAATTTCATTATGTCCATAAACTTGTTGGCATGTATTTGTTTATTTCTTTTATGATTTTAATGTTCATATTTCTCCTTTTTTTTCTGAGACAGTGTCTCGCTCTGTTGCCCAGACTGGAATGTAGTAGCACGATCATCCCCACACAATCCTGAATTGTACCTCACAACTTTAAAATAAAATAATAATAAAACATTTTAATAAAAACAAGTAATTAAGCTGGGCTCGGTGGCTCAGCCTGTAATCCTGCGCCTTGGGAGGCTGAGGTGAGTGGATTGCCTGAGCCCGTGGGTTCGAGACCCGCCTGGGCAACTTGGCAAGGCCTCATCTCTACAATAAATCAAAAAAATTAGCCGGGCGTGGTAGTGCGCGCCTGTAGTTCCAGCTACTTGGAAGGCTGAGGCGGAAGGATCGCCGGAGCCCAGCAGGTCGAGGCTGCGGTGACTGGGAGTGGCCACTGCACTCCAGTCTGGGCGACAGAGTGAGACTCCAATTCAAAAAAACAAAAAACAAAAAACAAAAACAAGTAATTACCAAAAAAAGGCTCACTGCTACCTCAACCTCCTGGCTCAAGGGATCCTCCCATCTCAGCTTTCTGAGTAGCTGGGACTACAGGCACATGCTACCATATCTGGTTAATTTATATATAATTTTTTTTGTAGAGATGGGGGGTCTCTCTATGTTGTTCAGGCTGGTCTTGAACTCCTGGTCTCTAGCTATCCTCCCACCTTATCCTCCCAAGGTGCTGGGATTACAGGTGTGAGCCACCACACTCAATGTTCTCTTTAACTCCTGATGTTGGTAATTTTTTCTTTTCCTTTATCAGCTTAAAGATTTGTCAATTGTATTGCCTTTTAAAAAACTTTAAAAACTTTTAGATACAAGGTCTTGTTCTGTTGCCCAGGCTGGAGCGCAACCTCAAACTTTTGAGCTCAAGAGATCCTCCTGCCTTGGTTTCCCAAAGCACTAAGATTACAGGGATAAGCCACTGTACCCACACAATTTTATTACATTTTTAAAAGATGACCAGGCTCAGTGGCTTAGCCTGTAATCCCAGCACTTTGGGAGGCAGAGGTGAATGGATTGCTTGAGCCCGCGGGTTCGAGACCAGCCCGAGCAACTTGGCGAGAACTCGTCTCTACAATAAATCAAAAATTAGCTGGACATGGTAGTGCATGCCTGTAGTTCCAGCTACTTGGAAGGCTGAGGCAGAAGGATCGCCTGAGCCCAGCAGGTCAACGCTGGGATGGCCGTGAGTGTACCCACTGCACTCCAGCCTGGGCGACAGAGTGAGACTCCAACTCAAAAAAAAAAAAAAAAAAAGTTACAGCTTTGGCAATCTGTCACAGGAGTAGACAGATTGGTTTATTTCTACTGCTTGTCCATCTATTTCATTATTCTTGGTCTCACTTTCATTTTTCCCCTTTCTTCCACTTATTTTGAGTTTAAGCTGCTCTTTTCTTCCTAGTCCTTAATAAGGAAGCTTAGATGATTGCATTTAGGCCTTCTTCTTTCTAAGCACCACTTCACCTGTTCTACAAATGCCCTTTTTCAAACCCCCTTTGCAATCCTAATTGTTGTGTCTGTCCCAGGAGGGTACCAGGAGTTTCGAAGCTTTTGCCGCTGATACCACCTCCATTTTGCCTCCCCATCAGATTTTAAAATCTGATTTGTGGCCATGAAGTTCTGGACTACTTAAAACCAATGAAGTATGGATTCTTAGGTATTTTCTTAGGGAACCTACCAATTGTGTTCTATGTAATACAGCCTAGAGCAGTTAACTGAAGTTCTGGGGAAAGAAGATTTGTGTTTCTTTTTTACTCTCTCTTCTGCTTCAGGATAATTATAGCTGCAACAGGTTTCTTTTGAGTTTATTTTCTATTTTTCTTAATGTGAAACAGCATAAACTCTGGATATGCCCAAGTTTGTTGGTGAGCAGGAAGTTAAACTCTCTCTTCAGGCTTAGCAGATTTGTTAGAAAAGCTGGTTTCTGAATTTGCTTCAGTCTAGCACAGATTAAGAAATAGAAATATAATGCAATGAGGATAAAGAGCATATTAAATGACATCAGAAATCCAATTTAGTGTAATAGGAGTAAATCCTTTTTTACTTCATTTCCCCTCAATTCCATTTTAAAACAGGTGGCCTTTTGAAGGCAGGTGTTTTGTAGCAGTGGGTATTTGGTTTGTTAGCCTTCCTGGGCTTTCTCAACAGGTATACAGACCTAGCTAAGCTACCGGGCGGTGTTTTCCTCTGAGTCAAGTTAGGATTAAGTGTGGTATCTGGATACGTGGAGAGATGGATAGTCTGATAGTCTACAGATGTCAAAACTTTATTCTCACCATAGTTTAAATGTATAAGTCTTTTAGAAAAACATTTAGACTTCCACTTCCAGTTAGAATATAGAAAGTGTCAAGAGAACATCACTCTCATTGTAATAATGTGAGCATATTGAGTAAGCTAAAAAAACAAAAAACAAAAAACATTGTTGTTAAAAACACATTAGATAGCTGAACATAAAGAAGTTAAAATAAAATAAAAGTTGTGGCAATCTGTCACAGGAGTAGACAGATTGGTTTATTTCTACTGCTTGTCCATTTCTACTGCTCGTTTATTTCTACTGCTTGTCAAACCCCTTTTGCAGTCCTAATTGTTGTGTCTGTCCCAGGAGGGCACCAGGAGTTTCGAAGCTCTTGATGCTGATACCACCTCCATTTTGCCTCTTCTAGAGAGCTGAAAATAAAGAAGTTAAAATAAACTAATAAAATCAACTAAATAAAGAAATTAAAATAAACTAATTTAGTTTAGTTTCAGTTACTAGGAAAGTGAGACCCCCAAGCTACTTTCCTCATAGGGGCATGATGCATGGAAGATAAAGATTACTACAGAAGGAGGCTTTTTTGCAGATGCAAACAGGAACTAACTGGACATTTAACAAATTTGCCTGAGCTGGCATGATGTACTAAAATCCCCAAAAGTCTCAAGTGCAAAATGGCATCTGTATGCCAGTTCTTACCTATGGGGCCTTCACCAACTTCATGACCCTGTCCTGGTGGAGGCTAAGGATGGGAAAAATGGTAGTGAGATTTCTCTAGGAGCACACACTCATCCATCTTCCTAAGTCTTCATTGAGTACTTGGTAGCAGTGGAGACAAGGAAGAGGATTAAGAGCGATGCCCCAGGGAGTACCTGCCCATGATTTTTTTTCTTCTAAACAAGCACATAATTAGATGTAGAAGATGTAAAAAAGCAGAAGATGGGATGAATAAACAAGAGAAAAACAAAACAAAACAGCCAATAGAAATAGAACCAGGAATGACTCAAATGTAATCAGCAGACAAAAACTTTAAAATAAGTGTTACAACTCTGTTAAAATGTTCATTGGGGTGCTGAGAAAAGTGCGTGAACAGATTAGAAATTTCAGCAAATAACTGGAAACTTTACAAAAAAATCAAATAGAAATTTTAGTACTGAAATGAAAAATTCATTTGAAGAACTTATCAGCAGACTGGATATAGCAGAAAAAAGATAATAAACTTGAAGACAAGTTAATAAAATATATTCAAACTGATGCATAATAAGAGAATCATTCAATAAAATTTGAACTAAATAAAAGCTTAAAACAGTGTCAGAGAACTATTGGACAATATCAAACAGTGTACCACATGTGTAATTGGAGTCTCTAAAAGAGAGGAGAGAGAAAATGGGGCAGAGAAAATAGTTGAAACAATTATGTCTGAGCATTTTCAAAAACAGAAGAAAAATACCAATTCACAGATATGAGAAGCTCTGGCAAATCCAAGCAACACAAATACAAAGAAAACCACACTAAAGCTCATTATGGTAAAATTGCTGAAAACCAATATTAAACAGAATATATTATGCACTGTCAGAGAAAAAGGGAAGATGTATTTAAGAATATAACAATAAGAATGATGACTGAATTTTTATTAAAAATCCAGAAGATTTTAAATGCTATAAAGAAAAAAAGTCCAAAATATAAACTTCAAAAATGAAGGAAAATAAAGACATTTGTAGACAGAAATAAGCTGAGAGACCTTGGCTCCATGCAGACATGCAGTACACAGTACAGAAGAAATCATAAAATAAGTTCTTCAGGTTAAAATAAAAAAATGATACAAGGTGAAGCCCACATCTGAGGGAAAGAGCACTAGAAGAATAAATATGTGGAAGTGTATGTGTGTGTGTGCATGTGTGTGCACACTCACATGCATTAAGACATTATCATTGTTTTGTTTAAGATATATTATTCATATGCATAATACTTGCTCTGCTCCATATTAAATATGATTACTAGTATACTCTCTCAGATTTTGTTATTTGAATATACCTTTATTTCCTATTTATTGTTGATGATGTTTTATTTCTGGGTGAAGAATTCTTTGTTGGCAATTATTTTCTTTCAATGCATTGAGATGGTCATTCCATTGTCTTCTGGCTTTCAGTGTTTCTTTTAGAATTTAGCTGTTATTCTAACTGCTGCCTCACTAAAGATGTCTTTTAAGGTTTTCTTTTTGTCTTTGGTCTTCTACAGGTTAGTTATAACATATCTAGATGATGGGTTTATTTTTAAAAATGTTGGCCTAGGATTTATTGGTCTTCTTAAACATGAAGTTTGGTGTCTATCTCTTATTAGTTTTGGACAATCTTCAGTCACTATTTCTTCACATTTGTCTCTGTTCCCATTATCTTTTCTTTTGAGACATCAATAAAGCATATGTATTAGACCTTCTCACTGCATCCTCTATATCTGTATCTGTCAGGAAGTAATTATTTTTGTGTCTCTCCACAGCTAGGACTTTCTGAGCAAATGTCATTGATCTTTCCCATTTTTCTTTTCTTTTCTTTTTTTTTAAAGATGTGGGGTACAATTCAGGGTTAGGTATACAAATGGTCATTGTGCAGGTAAAGTTTGGGCCTCACTTTGGTCCCCATGTCACCTGGTTTAAGATCAGGTACCCTTATCCCATTTTTCTTTCTGAGAGAATTCATTTACATTTTGGAGGGGAATGAAACCCAAAAACATGAAGCCAGTTGTTTATATTTCAAAGGATTATAAATGACTAGAGAGGAAAGGTAGTCTCTCTCTCTCTCTCTTTCTCTCTCTCTCTCTCTCTCAGATGGGAATTGTGTAGTCTGTATAAACTTCCAGATTTATAATTTCAGAGTTTCTTATTTCTCTACTGTTGTGCAAAAACCCTTTGCATATGCAGGCCTAACCATATGGCTCTCACTCTGCTACCCTGAAAG
Source organism: Tarsius wallacei (assembly GCA_963574415.1). NCBI lineage: Eukaryota > Metazoa > Chordata > Mammalia > Primates > Tarsiidae > Tarsius > Tarsius wallacei. Next base: position 595 of record CAUYQG010051032.1, on the reverse strand, counting down.
TGGAAGAAATTCAGCATGGAAAACCAACACAATTATTGATGTAAATAAGAATATGCCGTATCCAAAAACCCACAGGAGATAAAAGCCAATTTAAATATTTTTGGCAGAAAACTAGAAACCATAAAAAGTGACATAGGAGATATGCAAGAAAACCAAATAGATTTTTTTTTTAGGATTGAAAAACACAATAATGCTAATATTAAGAATTTAATAAATTTTTAACCTGACTTCCTCTTTTTTAATCTCCTTGAACATAGTAAGCCTATTTATTTTATGGTCTCTGCTGACAATTCCATTACTTGAAGTTCCTGTGGGTCAATCTATTTGTTGTTGTTTCTGCTCATTCTCATCCATAGTATTTTATCTTCATAATGCCTTTTTTTTTTTTTTTTTGAGTTGGAGTCTCACTCTGTCACCCAGACTGGAGTGCAGCGGCTGCTCCCGGCCACCGCAGCCTCGACCCGCTGGGCTCCGGCGATCCTTCCGCCTCAGCCTTCCAAGTAGCTGGAACTACAGGCGTGCGCTACCACGCCTGGCTAATTTTTTGATTTATTGTAGAGATGAGGTCTCGCTTGCCCAGGCGGGTCTCGAACCC
>CAUYQG010051030.1:0-12552 GCA_963574415.1 Tarsius wallacei | reverse complement strand
AGCAATGAGATCCAGAATCTCAATGTGACTCTTGACCAAATGGACTTAATCGATACCTACAGAACACTCCACCCAAAGACCACAGAATACACATTGTACTTATCACTGCATGGAACGTATTCTAAGATCGACCACATACTTTGCCATAAATCAAGCATAAGCAAATTTAAAAGGACCAAAATTTTACCATGCATCTTCTCGGACCACAGTGGAATAAAAATAAACATTAACACCAACAAGGTTCCCCCAAAACCCACAAAGACATGGACACTAAACAGCATGATGCTAAACAACTCCTGGCTCAATGATGAAATCAAAACAGAGATCAAAAGATACCTGGAAACAAATGAAAATGAAGAAACATCTTACCAAAATCTCTGGGATGCCATGGAAGCTGTAGTAAGAGGGGAACTTATATCACTACAAATGCACATGAAGAAAATGGAAGGATCACAAATTAACAGCCTAACAAGCCACCTAAGGAAGCTGGTAATGCAGTAATACAATTTTTTATTAGATCAAAATTCAACAGGAGGTGTCAAATGCTTTAAGGAAAGTTCGTTGACTCTCTTGTTTTCAGTGGAGGTCTTTATTTGGAAAAGTACCTTTTGTCCTATTTGCTGTTTACTAATATGCTTATTTATTTAATTTATGTATTTTTGTCGAATAGCAGAGAGATGTCTTTTATGTGCTGTTTAGTAATCCATATCCAAAATCATCAGGATGAACCTTGTTAGATTAAGTTGGATTATATTTCCCTTGTGAAAGGAAATAAGGGTGGCAGCAATAATTTTCAAAAGTAAGATTTTTTTAAGGAAGTATTTGATAATAGGAACTGCACCCATACTAACTTAAATCTTGACTGCACTTGCCTCACTTTTTTTAATTTTTAAATTGAAATTTTTTTTAAGTAAGAAGAAAAAGGTATAGACTGAAAAATAAACTCTAGCACAGAGAAATTTACTACCAAAAGATGAACAAATTTTTTGGCAGTAGCAGCTTGGAAGCTAAAGTTTCCACAGTTGTGAAAGTCTAAAAAGCATAATGTAACATCGTGTTCTTTTTCAGTGCACAAAACTCATCAATACATTTTTATTGGATTACCAAGTGCAACCTTGTGTAACCTTGGCTACATCATTGCTTCTCAAGGTCTACCTAAAAGGCAGTGTTTGGATTAGGCTGACATTATTCAAACCACTACCTAGAGTGGAATGATTACAAAGATTTCAAAAGTCAGGTCATGGGGTATCCTCCATTGTAAGCCCTTCACAGTATTCATCCCTTTAAGAATTAGACCTTTGAGGAAAATTTTTTTGAAGAAAAAGTTTCATGACTGAATTTTCTGCTTCTTTACTCTTCCTTTTTATTTAGAAGGGGAAAAAATGTGTCTCCATGATTTTTCACTGAATATTTCTTATTCAGTAACTCCATCATCCAGTGCTCAAATCTGCTAGTCTTTTTTTGTTTTTCTTTAAGAAGGTCTATCATGGGGAGATAAACCCAGAGATATATACATTTTATATCAATATTAATCTTTCTAAAAACTATGTGAAATGGTTCAGTGATCTAATAGGTAGCTTTACTGTACTGATGCATATGTGATTTGAAAGATATTTATATAAGATTAAACTCCTTTTTTCAGCCAATCAGAAAAGCAATCCCATTCATTTTTACAGTCTATAATAAACTTTGTGGATGAGAAATTGTGTTATTAATCTCAAGTACAATGAAAGAAATAAAATATTATGAATAAAATTTTCCTTGTGCTTCATGGGTAAAAAAAATATGGTCTCTATTTACAAGAATCATTAAAATGCTGTGTTCATTATTTATAGACTAGAGCAAGAGGAAAATGATAAAACAATAAGAAAAATGCATAAAGAGATGAAATGTGAATCAGATTATTTTAAAAGAGGAATTAATGTTGGTAATATTTCCATAAGAAAAAAATTTCTAGTATTCATACTGAATAGATTTGGATTTTTAGCAAGATTACTGGGTTTATACTAATGTATGAAGAGCTTGCTTTGTAGGAAAAAATAGTGAAAATAAAAATCATCAAATATTTGTATAGTATTTGCTATCTGCCAAAACTGTGTTCTAAGTTCTTGTCATATATTAATTGATTTAATTTTTACCATAACGCTACAGGATTTGTACTATTATAATCTTTATATAACAAATGAGAAAACTGAGGCCCGATGGGATTAAGAAACTTGCTCAAGTTACACAGCTAGAAAGTTATTATGGTGTTGGGAGTTTCATTTAAGCCATCCATGCTACTAAACAAAGCTTTAAATTGTTGGAACTCCAAGCTCTATTTCTGGTCAGTTTCTATTTCTCCTCAATTATTTATTTCCTCCATATTTCCAGCTAGAACACTATAAGCACTGTGAATTCTTCTTAAAATGATTTCTGTAGAGTTTCTACTTTTCTTTCCCAGTCATGAACCAAGATGGAGGACAGCCCTGGGAACAATTCTCTTCTGGTGCAAAGATGAAGTGCATCATTTGTAGAAAATATAAAGAAAAAATAATAACAAAATCAAATAAATTCTATTTTCTTTTTATTGTTACCATGTGCAGGCAATTCTAAACTATGTCAGTGTTAAAATTCTCCTCTCCTAAGAGACAGAACGCTCCCACAGCCAACCTCTCCTTCACTGGCAACAATTCTCACCTCTCATTCCTGCTGAGCCTTCTCCTGTAGTGCCGAGTTCTTCAACAGCTGTGCCACTACATTCAGCCAAAACTGAATTATCAGATATGTCTCCTCTCTCTCTGTAGCATCCCTGAACATCCACCAATCAAAAACTTTTTGTCTGTTTGACTTGTTTGATATTTCTAGCATCTATTCCCTGCCTTCTTCAGGTTTTTTGAAAATTGATACCAGTTTAGGTATTCATCAGCTGACATACTTTTAAAAATAAATTCAGTTTTCTCATTATTAAAAAAGAATAGGGAAAAACATTAATCACAGCAGCAATAACTAAAATCAACCAATGAAATATTTTTGCATATCTCCCTGTAATTTTTTTTCAACTTCTTTCTTCTCTACCCTTCATGTTCTCTAAGCCATCTGTCTCTATATGTCTATCTATACATAAGTATCTTTTAAAAAATTGGTCTCATACTTTACATATATTTTTGTTGACTGATTTTCATCCACTTAGTGTAAGTAACTAGTAAGAGAATTTGGGAGTCAATGGGTATAACTACATTTTGCTTCAAAAGTAACATTTCTTAAACTAATGGGGTGAATTTGTGCTTACTGTAAATAATTTGGAAAATACAAAATTTAAAAAAAGATAATGCATAATACCACAATTATTTTACTGTAACATTTGTCAAACTTTTCACTCACCGTTTCTCACTTAGATTATTGCCAATTGTTTCTTAATTTGCATTGCTGTCTCAGTTTATTTTCCCCTCATTTCTCAAGCTACCATTCACACTGCTTCCAGGATTATTTTTTTTAATTTTGAAAATGTGATGAGGTCACCTTCCTGAACTGGTATCTTCTTTTTTCTGACTTTAAAACACTATATGAATTACCACATCACACCATGCTTTCTCAGAAATATTTCCTCCACTTCACTAATTTGCTCCATTCCTCAGCCCAAGAGAAGTGAAAGAGAGTTGTGTGTTAGGAAACGCTAATTATCTCAATAGGGATGAGGCAGAATCAGGCTTATGTGAGGTTGATTCACATAGCATGGAAGAGTTGAACTACTTAGACATTTCCTGTTTCAGGGTAAGATTGGCTCTGAGAAATAGACTTAGAGGCAAACCCATTTATAATCGATTTCCATTCTTTGTAGCCAGTCTTCATGACTGCTAGTTCCCAAATCCATGACGATGGGAGAGATCTAGGAATTCACAGACATGAAGACTGACTACAATGGATGGGACTAGATTATAAAGAGCTAAAGAGTCAAAGAAGACTGAATGTGGGTTAATAATAAATACATTAGCTGAATTTAGACCAGGATGAAACTATACAAAATTATGTCTAAAAAATACCAGCCTAACAGTGGCAGACTAAATTATTAGGGAAGTGGTGCATTTTAGGCAGAAGACAAGCCAGTGTGCTAAGGATAGGAGTTAGCTACTATAATAACAGGTTAGATAACACACATTCCACCAGTTGACACCAGAGTCAGTGTCTGAGCTGTGTCTGTGCACTGCCAATTCCTAACACCTCACTAGCACATAGTAGGTTTGCAGTAGATTTTCTCCTAGTTGGTTATAGCAGCTTAGGTATTTAGTTTCCTCAGCTTTTCAAATTAAAAAAAATTTTCTTTATTTCAATAGCTTTAGGGGGTACAAATAGTTTTTGGTCTGGGCTTTAAGTGTACCCACTACACCCACCTATGCACGCTGTACCCAACAGATGATTTTTTTTGTCCCTCCACCCCTTCCCCATCCCCTTTCTGAGTATCCAGTGTCCATTATTCTATCCTTTGTGCCTTTGCAGATCTTTAATTTAGTTTCCCCTTATATGTGAGAACATGAAGTATTTGGTTTTCTGTTCTTGAGTTAGTTCACTCAGATGACGTTCTGCAATTCCATCCACGTTACTGCAAAAGACATTATTTCATTCTTTTTGATAGCTGAATAGTATCCCATGTTGTATATATACCACATTTTCATTATTCACTAGTTGGTTGATTCCACATCTTTACAATTGTGAATTGGGCTGCAATGAACATATGGGTGCAGGTGTTAGTTTCCAATTGAATTGTATGTTATGTATCTATATTTTTTTTATGATTTCCATTGAAACTTGGTTTATAAACTGGAATAAAGTTGACTGGTCCTTACAATGGTAATCATTTGACAAGATATTTGCCACCTTAAATAATTTCTATATAGGAAAATAATTTTAGTTGTTAGTTTACATTTTTTTCTTGGATGAAATGCATTTTAAAGTATTTTTCTCCATGTACTTTGTACATGAAGCCTTGATTATTTTATTTTCCATTATTTAAGGTAGTTTATTAGATGAATTTACATGAAAAAAACAGTATATATGGTGTTTTTTTTTTAAGTTGGGGGTGTCTTTTGTTGCTCAGACTTAATTGCAGTGAAACAATAACAGCTTTCCTCAGCTTTGATCTCCTGGGCTCAGGTGATCCTTCCACCTCGACCTCCTAAGTAGCCAGGAATACAAGCATGTGCCACCACACCTGGATAACTTTTTTTTTGTAGAGATGAAGTCTTGCTGTATTGCCCAGTCTAGTCTCGAACTCCTGGGCTCAAGCAAACTTCCTTCGTCAGCTTCCCAAAGTGCTGAGATTACAGGCATGAGCCGCCACACCCAGGTTGAGCGGTATTTTCAATCTAAGTTTGTTTCGTTTATTTCATTGCTGGTGTTTCTGTTAAAAAGTATGATTTAATTTTTGAACAGTATTGCTAGAAGTAAATTATTATCTGAAGTAAATTTCAGTCTTCAAAATGACTTTTTAAAGCTATTATTTAGGTCTATCCACACAATTTTCTCAACCTTCCATGTATTTTTTTCTAAATTCATATGGTAGCAAACAAACAAAAAAACACGAATGGCCAAATTAATCCTCAGCAAAAGGGGCAAGGTAGGAGGGGAGGTGCCACACTTCCAGACTTTAAACTCTACTGCAAGGCAACAATAAACAAGATAGCCTGGTTCTTGTACAAGAATAGGCATATAGACAAATGGAATAGACAGAGATTCCGGAAGCAAAGCCTTAATCTCTCAGCCAACTCATCTATGGCAAAGCCATAACAAACAACCACTGGGGAGAGATGACCTTAATCAGTAAATGATGCTGGTAGAACTGGCTGACCATAAGCAGATGGATGAAATAGGATCCCTACGCATTGCCACATACAAAAATCAACTCTAAATAAGTCAAAGTCCAAGACTTAAAACCTTAATCTATAAGAATCCTGTAGTCCTGTAAGAAAATGCAGGAGACATTCTTATACAAATTGAAGTAAATAACCAAACATTGATAAAATCCCCAGAAACATATGCCATAAAAGATAAAATAGGCAAGTAGGACCTCATCAAAAGGAAGAGCTTTTGCAAGGCAAAATAAAATAAACCATAAAGAGAGCAGGGAGACAACCCACAGAATGGGAAAAAATGTTTGCCAGCTATGTATCTGACAAAGGCCTAACATCCAGTGTCTACAAAGAACTCAAACAAGCAGAAAGGAAAAACAAAAACAAAAACAAATAGCCCTGTTAAAAAATGGACAGAGAACATGAATAGATACTTTTCAAAAAGAAGACATATGAGTGACCAATAGATACATGTAAAAAAGCTCAGTCTCACTAATCATCAGATAAATGCAAATCAAAACAACATTGAGATACCACCTTATGCAAGTGAGAATGGCCATGATTAATAAATAAAATAAAAAAAAGAACAGATTCTGGCTCAAGTGGAGCGAAAAAGGAATGGTTCTACACTGATGGTAGGAGTGCAAACTCGTCCAATTGCTATGAAAAACAGTGTGGCAATTTCTAAAGGACCTAGAAATTGACCTTCCATTCGATCCAGTAATCCCCCATCTCAGAATACACTGGGAGGAACACAAATTGTTCTATAAAAAAGACATCTGCACACGCATGCTTATTGCCACGCTAATCACAATAGCAAACACACGGAACCAACCCTGCTGTCCATTGAAAGTAGACTGAATAAAGAAAATGTGGTACATATACACAATGGAATATTATGTAGCCATAAAGAGAGACAAAATCATGAACTTCATGGTAAATCGGTTAGAACTGGAGACAATCATACTTAGTAATTTATCACAGAAACAAAAGAACCAAACACCACATGTTCTCACTCATCAAGTGGGATTTGAACATTAATTACAATAGCAAAAGGGAGGGATTGACAGTCATAGGACAATGCCAGGGGAAGGGTAGGGGGATGGAGGACACATAACAACAGGGTACCTGGTCCTAAACCAGGAGAAGTGAGGACCACTTGGAGGCACAAACTTCACCTGCATGTAGATTACTTATGTACCTAATCCTGATTTTTATCCCACATCTTTATAACAAAATAAAGTGAAAAGCAAAGTATTGTTGCAATAAGAAAACAAAAAACAGTGATAGGATTTTTTTCTTTTCAGTATTGTCACTGCAAGTGGCATTTGTGCTATTTTATACAGGTTAAGTCAATTTAAAGTCAAACTTGGTAAATTATTTCACATCTGTTGATGAGGAAACTTTGTAGAAAACAAAAGACATATGAATTATCCAATTCATGATTTAAAAATTCATTATTAAAAATAATTACTTGTTACAACCCCCCAAAACTCGGGTTTGGATTAACAGGTGATCATTGTATTAGATTAAATTAAATCTGTCAATCATAGCATCTTGTAAGCACAGTAAGCAGCACTATCATTCAAACCCTGCCACAGATCTCTGTTTATTTTCCAACTGGCACATGGTCTCTTCTGATCTGATGCTGTACTACAGATAGAGGTAGAGGCAATTTTCTGAAAGTTGGACATTGCCATCATCCAAAAAATTAAGTGTAATTATTGGCATCTGCACTTCCAAACAGGTGGAAACTTCTGGTTATAAATACTTTTTAAGGAAAAACAAAAAGCAGGGACCTCAAATAAAACCATAAATAAAATTCTACTGGCCCCAAACTATATTTTCCAAGGACAATTTGTGCCAAAGTATGTTATTTTCTAGCTACTGATGCTCACGGAAGGAAAATGCTTTTTAAATGCTTAGCAGATATTTAGTGGTTTTATCATGATCATTACCCACAAGCTATGCTAAATTATGTAAATCTGTCTTGAAATTTAAGGCTTATATATGCTTATACTTCACAACTATTTCTCACCACTTGGTAATAACCTCTTTAGGATAAGAGCTAGGTGTTTATTTTTTATTAATAAGAATACTTTAGCATAAAGGTTACTTTATTTTTCCTCTTTGCATATCTTTCTTAGATACATTATAATAATGGAAATAAAAGTGGGAAGTGAGACTATCTCACAGTTGCATTGGCACTGTATTTCTACCTATACCCGTTAAGAAGACATTCTTAACTTCCATATTTGTCTCCAGTTAAGACTGGCAAAGTTGCATCTTAATGCATTCCAGTTTTACACTAGACATTTCTCCTGGAGGCTCAGGAAGAAAATAAAACTCCTCACTCATTCACCAAATCTAGACACAGGAATGATACTTACCCCACTCTATCTCCATTCTCACTGAGGTTAGTCATTGGGTCCTTATGCCTACTTTTTTACGATGTCTCTTCACTGACTTCTCTGTGCTGTCTTGAGCTACTGTATCTCTTCCCAGAACTCTTGCCCTGGTTCTCCTGCTGTCCTCTTTCTAAATAAATTCTACAAAGTCAGAATCTGAGGATATTAATCACATTATTAGCATGCTTCAATTCCTCTCTTGTCCAACCACCTCAGCATGAAATATACGCGACACCAGACTGTTTTCATATCTTACCTCTGCTGCCCCCTAGTTATGTGATGAGAGTAAAGTACCTATTTTATGTCTGCCTGTGGATTACCATGATGACATATCTGGAATGTATGTGTGTGTTTGTGTCTATGATTTCATTGGATAAGATAGTATGTATAAATGTTTACACTAGTGCCTGATGCCTGGTGATCCCTCTATAGGCATTATCTATAGTCCCTACTTTTATTGTTGTTTCATGTTGACCAAGCTTCCTTACTAGCATTTTCTTAAATTTGCTTTTTCCCACCCCTACTCCATTTTACATACAACCACACACACACATGCATACACACCTACTCCCTCCCCTCCCCCACCACACACAGATTATACTTTAGTCATATCAAACTAACTGAATGCTCAGGAAAATTCACTACAGAGTTTCATACCGCCACAACAAGATCTTCACTTACTATCCCTTCCACCTCGAATGCCATCCTTTTAACCCTTTTAATGTCTCTGACTATCCAATATCCCTTAAATACCAAATTTAGCTCAAGCAATTCTTATCCAGGTTTATTTTCCCTAATATCATTTTCAACCTCCTTCCATCAATTCACTACTATTACTATAATCCTTTCATAACTTATAGATATGTCTAAAATTTTATTTTTCTTACCAGTCTGTGACTATCTAGAGAGAAGTAACTTGTGTTTCATTTGTGTTGTAAGCCCAGAAGTATCTGCACATAGTAGCAGTTCAGATATCTCTTGCTAGAATGACTTATTGTTCACCTCTTCTAGATAACTTAAGTATTAAAAAATAGATATTTTAAGTGAAGTCAAAAGCCAGAATTCTAAATCCAAGTTCTACCTTCACCTCTGGACATACTGTAATAAACTCTCTTCCTTCCTCTTTTTTAATTTCTTCCTTCCTTTCTTCCTTTCTTCCTTCCTTCCTCCCTCCCTCTCTCCCTTCCTTTTTTTCCTTCCCTCCCCTCTTCCTTTCCTCTCTTTCATAAACACTTATTGTGACATAAGGAATTTATTGGTACCATGCTAGATTCTGAGAATACATAAATTATAGAGATATCACTGTCCTTCCTTGACTGAAATGAAACCACAATTTTCAAATCTCTTTGTATTGACTTAAGGAAAATACTTGTTCATCTAGCAATATATAGTTTGTCTTTAATACGACAAGAAATCATAGAGTCCTGGATAGACATGACATTTTCTGAATTCTAATGAAATTTGCTATTATAAAATGAAAGTTATATTAAATATACTGCCATAATTGTGTTCTTTATTTTATTTCATTCATTCAGTAAGTTGCTATATATTGAGTACTTTCAATTAACTGATACTTTATCTGATATTTCACCTAAGGTTTTACCTAGAAGATATTAGACATTTATCTGATTGGTAACAAACATTGGGAATAGAAATACAGAAAGCCAATTCTGAGGTCAATAGCTTCAGGATCCAGATCTGAAAGACCATTAATAATCCTGATATCTATCAGATTGGGGATTACAAAGAGGACCTAAAATCTGGAATAATTATACATCCTTCTGGTCTCGGTATGAATTGTTTCAGTTACTGAATCATGTGTGAGCATTATTAGGGAAGACACAAAGAGAGGAAATTGTGAGGATTTGGGAAAGGCAAAAATTACAAAGGTGGCAAAATCTCAAAGGTGCTCATGGTTGTGGGAAGAAGATCTGGAGTTTTGCTGCAGAAATGGTCTGATTTGGTTCCTGGAGGTTTATTTTCATACCAGTCACCTGGTGTTTAAGTGCCAAGTTTATTACATCTGTGGCAAACAACAATAATCCACCTAGTAAAGACTTTTTGGAAGTATTTCCTAGTGATACCACAGTACATGATCTAATCATGTCTAATCACACTTTGGACACTGGCTTCAGACTAGGTTTCTGCTCTTCTCTCTATGGGTCTAAACTCTGGAATAAAATACTGAGGAGTTAGAAGGAAGGCTGAGACAAAAACTATGTGAGATTCTTCCTATAGCCAGTAAAATTGTAATCTTTTTATAACAAAGATACACTAAATCTTGAGCAGTTAAGAAAGTACTGTGGCTAGTCTACCCAATTTCAAGCTTGTACCCTTCCTGCAGCTATTGTAATTTACATGATAATATAGGTGTCAAATACAATTTTAAGATCATTTTACACAAATGGATGCTAGACCTCTCTGTAAAATTTCCCTAAAAGCGAGTATATTTTGAGTTTGCATTATTCTTTTCAGATTTTTCAAGGATATACATCTTATACAAGTGTTGCTTAATGCCAAAGCTGCAAAGAAAATATTAGATTATATAAAATTTTGTCATGGAAATATCAGTTCTTTCAGAATTATAAAATCCATAAATGGTAAAGATATCATTTGAAATGGTAAAAGTCAGAATGGCAAGATGTATTGGAATTGACTCACTGACAGCAAGTTTTGGGGATTAGGAGACAGGATCTAGTGTCCACTTAGTAATTAGGTGTCCTCACCTTGAGCAAATCAGTGTGACTCTCTTGGGTTTTTGTTTCTCCATCTGTAAAATTAAGGGGCTGTTCTAGATGTTCTCTAAGTTTTCCTCCACTTCTAAAATACTATGAGCCATAACCTTTACAGAGCACCTGTCTTATCAATATAACTTTTACTGTAAAAATACTGTCAGTCTACTAGGTGAACACTATCAACCAGGAATCAAAAGGACATTTGCAAATGCTAAGTCATTAACTGTGAAATTATTAGTCACAGTATATTGAAACATTCTTTGGAAAGTTTCCTACAGTAATTCAAGAGTGCAAAAAAAAGTTATAAATCATGCAAAGTTATGAATCCAGACACATCTCATTTACCTGAGACCTTTGAAATTTAACTCGGGCAATCCTAGGAAAAGTTGTGAATAATATTCTTTTCAATCTTCAGCCTCTTCTTTTCCTGGTACATGAAGGTGTCAATGCTATTTTTGTCTATTTATACCATCTTCCATTCTTATAAAGATGGAAAGATTTGCAATAATTAGCCATTTGTATTAATTTAATAGCCATTTGTTTCTTAGAGAAATGGAAACTTACAATGAAGTGTTACCCTCAACCCATGCATCTGCATTTTATATTGAGTGCTGCCATATATTGAGTACTTTCAATTAACTGACTCTTTATCTGATATTTCACCCAAGGTTTTGCCCAGGAGATATTGGACCTTTATGGTAACAGATATTGGGAAAAGAAATATAGAAGGCCAATCCTTCTTTTCATAAATCATGAAGATCGTTTCACTTTATTAAAAGTCATTTTAAATGGTAACCTCCTGAAAGAGAATCCTTTGCAGAGATGGAGTCATATGGTCATATGTATTCATTAGTTTGTATCTTCAAATCACAGGAATGGACTGTGGTTTATTTCCTGACTTGTATTTCAGTGTATAAATATACCATAATTTTTAAAAATTATTCTCTAGTGGATGTCCAACTTGTTGGCTTCCACTTTAGGGCTACTGTGGAAAACTGACCTATGATCAAGGCTGATCTAAATCTTTTTTCAAACATATGTTTTATTGTTTTTATTTATTTTTAATATATACCAATAGTATCACTAATTCAAAAACTAAATACATGTTTAACTTTCTGAAATAACTGCCATTTATCAAATTGGTGATACAGTTTTACACCAGCAATATACAAAAATTCTAGTTATTTCACATGCTCCTCAAAAGTTGATACAATTATTTTTATTTAGTGATTCTAATGGATATGTGATGTATTCCATTGTGATTTTAACTCATATTTATCTCATGGGTAGTGCTTTTGAACACTGTTCCATGTGCTTCAGTGCATATTTGGTTATTTGCTTTTATGACCTCTATATCCACACTTTTTCTTTTCCCTAGTTTCTTGATTTTTCCATGTTTAGTGTTATCATCTATGCACAAAGAGACATTTTCAGGACCACACATTTTTTTTCCTGAGCTTTCCAGTTAATCTCAGATATTGTTTTGTTGAGTGTGTTGGAAGAGTAGATGCAGTGTCTCTTGGTACATTGATAATTTTTCTATGACATTATCTAGTTTATTAAGGATCCTTTTTAAAGAGAAAC
>CAUYQG010051027.1:0-26399 GCA_963574415.1 Tarsius wallacei | reverse complement strand
TAAGGATATCGGCTGAGTGGGCATCAGCACCATGTAGAGAGACCCTACAAGGGGGATGAACCAGGGAGGCAGCTGGAATGGGGTTCTACCCATCCGCAGCACCCGGTCACAGCAGCCTGGCCCTAGCACATGCACAATGCGCTGCCTGGGTTGACGTGCAGCTCCCAGCAACTCTCCTTGCCTGCAGAATAAGTACCCACCTGTGCCTGACTGGAGGGTTTGAGAGCCATGGTCACTGCACCCTAAACAACCCAGAATCGGCAAGTGTAGGAGACTCCGTAGCTGGGAGGGTTGGGCTCAGCTGGATGGGATCCCAGGAGCTGTGACCAAATGTCCTGCTAGGCCAGCCCAGAATAGCACATTGCCAGGCCATGCTGCTTAATGGGAGCGCAGAACTGGAGGGGTTGGGGAGGAGCAGAGATGACCCAGGAGTACACACGCCTTCTTCATGGAGAACCATGAAGCAGCCAGGTGGGTGGAGGTGACAGTCTCTTGGACATGTAATAGCACAAGCAAGCATTTGCAGGCACCCGCTAGCACCAGGTCCTGACCTGCCTGTATGCATTAGTCATTTCACTCTCATAGCCTCCGAGTTGGGCAGTGTAGTTATCTCATCTACAGATGGGGACAGAAGCTCAGGGAGATGAAGGAACCGCCGTGGCTGACCCAGGCCAGTGAGTGACATGTCAAGATGCACACCTGGCCACTCCACCCAGAGCCCCCACCCAAGCTTCCCTACATCTCCATGAGGTATGGCCACCCTCCACCTGCCAGGGCACCTGTCCCCAGCACCCACAGGGCTGGGCATTCAGTCAGGCAGGATGGAGAATGCATCTTAGGGTCAAGGGACAGCTGGTCAGTTGGCCTATCACAGCTGTGCAGTGACCCAGTGTCTGCTGGGGCCAGGTGCTGCCAGATCTTCTTGGTTTCCCAAAGAAGGCAGAAAGCCAAATTTTTCCAAACTTGGGAATGAGAAAAAGGGGATCTGAGAGGGCTCCTTTCACAGAGACCTAGGGGAGCATGGCAGACATAACCCAGATGGGAAAACGAGGGCCAGGTGGCTTGGAAAGGAAGGGCAAGGGCTGGGCATGGACAGGTCAAGGAGTGGGTGCTGAGATATCTGCAGGGCAGGACCAGGAGAGGACACCAGAGGAGGCACTTGGTCACCCACCTTAGCCCCAGGTCCTCCAGGACAGGGGCATCCATCGAGAACGCCCACCTGGCCAGCCGTGAGGACAGGGAAACAGCTTCCCAGGGCCACCATGACAAAGTAGCACACACGTTGACTTATACACAGAAAGCTCCTGTCTCACAGCCCTGGTAGCCAAGGCCGAGAGGAGGTGCTGGTTACCATGCTCCCTCTGAGGCTCTGGGGAAGGGTCTGCCCCAGGCCTCTCATTCCACTTGGAGGATCCTTGGTGTGTGTCAGCACCACTCACCAACCAACTCACCAACCAACCAACCAACCAACTCGCGTGGTTTCTCCCTACGTGCGTGTCTGTGGCCAAGTCTCCCTTTTCCTAAGGACATAGGTCCCACTGGGTCGGGAGCCTATTATATTCCCACACAGCCTTGTCTTAACTAACCACAGCTGCAGCAACACATCTCCAAAGAAGACCACATTCTGAGATCCTGAGGGCCAAGGTGTCAATGTGTGGATTCGGGAGGATGCAATTCGGTCCATAAAGGGATTCTAAACAGTGGTGTAATTTCCTCCAGAGTCAGGATCTCTCTAAGAACAGGATTGAACCTTGCTACCATTTACCTGTAGAAAATGACTATGTTCAAGAATTTGTGCAAGTCTCATAGGGAATACAAAAATGAAGTAGAACCTGATTCTAGGGCTTTCCATGAAGTTGGAGGGAAAAGGCAATCCCATAAACAAGTGGGTTATCACTGACTTGAGAGTCATATAAATAGGCCATAATGATCAAATAGGAGGAAATTTTGACCATAAAAATCAAGATCGGTCCTCCGGTAGTATTTGACCCTGGCACTGTGGAAGGCCCAGAATTCTGGCAGATGGAGGCTGGAGTTGGGGTGGAGAAACAGAAGGCATATAGACAGAGTGGACTGTCAGGAAGGGGGAAACTGTGCAAGCTGCATTTGAATCAGGCCCGTCTGCCAGAGAACTGGGTGTGTACAGTGGAGTTGTATGACCGAAGACGAAACTGTCCTCTGGGATCAGTTTGGAGAACACTGAACTGGCAGGACAAAGGACGTGGATAGAACTGGTAGGCAACTGGAGTGACCCAGTGGCCAATAAAAACGGCTCTTCTGTCCTGGTGTCCAAGGTGTCTTGCAATGCCACCTCTTCCCCACCAGAGGCCTCTTCCAATCTGCGGGTCCTCAAGAGAGTTGGAACACACCAGGGCAGCCACCCCTAATCTGGTCTTTGTGAGAGAGAGCAAGAGCTGTGATTCACTGTGGGCTGCAGATCCCAGTGCTGTTGTAGACTCCAGCGGTGCAAACTCCAACCTGGCAGCTGAGATCTGCCATGCATGCGACACCGTGAAGCTAAGCAGATACTCCAAGGGCCTTTCTGTAATAAGCTGGTTAGACTCAGAAGGCAAAAAGTCAAGATCAGGGCTAAGATCCACAACTTGCAGCCATGTACCCAGGGCAAGCCACTTGACTTGCCAGTGTCTTAGCTTCTTCTCATATAAGGGAGGAATAACAACATCTATGATGTAGGCAGGGTTACTGAGAAGACCAAATGGAATGATACAAAGCATGTAGCACTGTGGCTGGGACGCAGCAAGAGTTCAGTAGATAGTGACTGCTGATTCACCAGGATGACTGTTAATATTATAAAATTATGGGTCTCCCATCCAGTAACTCATCTGGACTCCATAAGGCACTGGGTCATGAGTCTCATCGAAAAGCCACTCCCTAAAAATATATTTTGTCAAGGTGTGTGCTGCTCACAGCAGCTCGGAGGTGTTGCCATGGACACAGCAAAGCAGCAGTTCCAATTAAGGAACATAAATCCTAGTGACTTCAAGATGGGAACCGAAGGGGCAGATTCTGCAATAGACATAAGTTCTCTCTTACCGTACAGCGTGTGGGTCCTTTTCAATTCTAGGAGTCTAACTAGTGCTCTGTTAAAACCAAATGGTTTTCTGTTTAATTATTCTCAATCATAAAGACAACATCTCTTTAAAGTAAAAAGGTCATTTCACAACAAGCAATGTAGCATCAACCTAAATACCACAAGAAACCCTTATATAAAAGGCTCCAACAAGCTCATAGAAAAGCTAAGCGCTCTTATAGAACAATGGGAAAAGAAGTGAGTGAGAAATTCACCTAAGAAGAAATATAGATGAGAAATAGGCATAAGATAAATGGTCACATGCATTTAAAATTTTTAAGGCAATTTAAAATGATGAAGTTTTGTTTTACCTATTAAATTAGCAAAGGTTATAGACAAGGGTGTAGGAACACAGTCCTGTTATATTCACCCAGGAAATATGACAAATATTAAATATCAACAAATATCAGAGCCTTAAAATGCACTTATATTATTCTAATTTGAGGAATTTATCCTAAGCAAATAACCACCAATGTATATAAAACCATAATGAGTGGTTAAGAGCATGACTTTTAAAAACCAAACAAATTTAAATATTGGATTTTCTACTTACTAGCCACCTAATCTTAGGCCAGTGGCCTGCCTGTTGTTTCATCTGAGTCTCCTCATCTGCTAGAGCAGCAGTGCCCAACCTTTTGGCATCAGTGACTGGTTTTGTGGAAGACAATTTTTCCACAGACCTTGAGTGGGGGTTGATGGTTTGGGAAGGATTCAGGCGCATTACATTGATTGTGCACTTCATTCCTATTATTATTACATTGTAATATAAAATGAAATAATTATACAAGTCACCATAATCAGTGGGAGCTCTGAGCTTGTTGTCCGGCAACTAGATGGTTCTATCTGCAGGGGGTGATGGGAGACAGTGACACCCAAAGTGTGTTGCTTATGTCCAGCCTATTCTATAATCTCGTTTTGGTTGTTGTCACAGTTGGAAATCCTGCTTCACCAAGATAGGATGTCGGAAATGGAAGTAGGCTTTTCAGTACTGATCTGATAGGAGGGGGAGCTCAGGCGGTAATGCCAGCAACGGGGAGTGGCTGTAAATACAGATGAAACTTTGCTTGCTCTCATGCGCCACTCAACTCCTGCTGTGCGGCCCAGTTCCTAACAGGCCATGAACTGCTACCGGTCCATGGCCTGGAATTGGGGACTCCTGTACTAGAGAACAAGACCTACACTTCTCAGGGGTGAGGGCAGGAATAAATGAAGAAGTAAACAGAAGAAACCCAGCAATGTTTCTCAGACAACACCTATTACCAGACTGGTTAAGTAAATTGTGATATATTGATACAATAGAATACCATTTAACCATTAAAAATGGTATTCTGGAGAACATAGGCAAACTACACCCCAGCCCAGGGGTCCAGTCCCGCCCATCACCTGTTTTAATAGATAAAGTTTTATTGGAACATAAGCATGCCCATTCACGAACACACTGCCAGTCGCTGCTTCTGCACTAACACAGCAGAGCTGATTCGTTGAAACAGACGGACTGTCCCACACAACCTAAAACAGTTGCTATCTGACTATTCACAGAAAATTTTGCCAACCCCTGATCTGGAGAAATAGTGACCATCATGGGAAAATATTATCAATCGATTAAGTGAAAAGAAGTTTCCCAGCAGCAAATACAGTCTCTATTTTTGTTAAAATATGTACATGGAAAAGTAAAGTATGAAAGAAGGCACTTCAAAAATTAATCCTAACTCTCTGAGTGAGGGGGATTCCATATTGTATTTCCTTCTTTGTAGTTGTCTATAACTTCTGATTTATTTTATGATAAACACGAACAATTTCAATGAGAAAACAATTTTAAAATAAAGAAACTAGGCTGGGCATGGTGGCTCATGTCTGTAATCCCAACACTTTAGGAGGCAGAGGCAAGAGGATTCCCTGAGTCTTGGGGTTTGAGACCAAACTGGGCAACTTGGCGAGACTTTGTCTCAACAATAAATTAAAAACTAGCTGGACATGATGGCATGCACCTATAGTTTTAGCTACTTAAGAGGCTGAGGTGAAAGGATAGCCTGAGCCCTGCAGGTCAAGGCTGTGGTAGCCATGAGTATGCCACTGCACTCCAGCCTGGGTGAAAGAGTGAGACTCCAACTCAAAAAAAAACCAAAAAAACCACCATTAGGAGAAAAGAAGCTGTTTTAATGGACACAGAGAGCAGACAAACCACACATTTCATGGTAAAACAACATGGAAAGGCATTTCTAATTAGTGAGAGGATTATGGATTATGGATTTGTCTTTTTGTCATTTTCTCATCCTCCCTTGCAGACAGGGAGGTGAAGGATGGGGGGAGTGAGAAAGAAAGCAGGGAGGGCATGTGACTGCATCATTGTCACACGATGTGCACAGCCAAGCTCAGTCAGGCCTGAGTTGATGATGCTGCAAGGCTGAGGCATTGGCCAGGCTTCAAACATTGGAGTTACACAGTCTCCCCAGTGTAGAGAAGTCATGTGACACAGTCTCACCTGAGAACAGTAACCAGGTATATGTCAGAAGTGTTCACCAATAGGTCTGGCCCAAAGATATCTACTTACTGCTACTCAGTGCCAAGTGTTTATGATATCCCAAGGAGATGGACACAAAAGGTGACTTCTTTACAGGGCGCAGAGTTCACACAGCATGTCATTTTGCATGGCATAGAGAGCTGAGTGATGATTCTTGTCAAGGAGAATCAGGCTTGGGGATTTTGCTCAGATGACACAGCAGCCTCTGACTCTCAGAGGAGGGCAGTCTCAGGAGGGCCGGCACGGGGTCACATTCCACCCTCTGGGCAAGCAGAGATGTCCTTTTGGCAGCTGGATGTCAGCATTTGGAGTCTGGTGAGAGGACAGCGTCTTGGGGTGCTCAGATCAGCATGGAGAGAGGAGGAGGTTGCCACTGGACAGCACACAGCAGAGAAGGGCCTGGGATTCATAGGCAGGCAGGGGAGGTGACCTCTGTGATGGAGACTAAGCAAGAATATGCAGAGATTGGGCAAAGCCAAGACAGAGTGGGTGGTAAAGGTGCCAAGAACGATCTTCTCCAGTGTTTAACATTTACTTAAAATGAGCCATAAGTAGCTGTAAGCAGCCATCCCGATGAGCGCTGTAGCCCCACTACCAAAGAACACGAACCTTTGAAGATGTGTTTCTCTACCACTTTTTGACTTTTTGGGCTGAACATAGGCGTTCTGCCCAGGGGAGTCAGGAGTGGGAATGCCTTTGGTTTTGCTCCGGTCTGGTCTAGCTGGGGGCTTGCTGTGTCTGATGTAGTCTGTCTGTCCCCACCAAATCTCATGTTGAAATTTGCTCCCTGTGGTGGTGTTGGAAGACAGGGCCTGTGGGAGGTGTTTGCATCCTGGGGGCAGATCCCTCATGAATGGCTTGGCGTGGTCCTCACTCTGGAGAGCTGGAATTCAAGTGGGCTGTTGTGAGCCAGGATGGCTCTTAGGTGTGGCCCCCTTCACATGTGCTTGCTTCCTCTTGGACTTCCTCTACCATGTTGATGCCTGTGCCGTGCTTCTTGTGCAGACTGCAGAGCTGTGAAGCAAAAAAGCCTGTTTTCTTTCTAAATTACCTGCCTTAGTACTCCCTCATCATGATATAAAACAGACTAAGACAGGTCTGAACCTCAAACACAGACGTGGTGACACTGAGGAGAAAAGGACTCAGCGGTACGCTGTGTCCAACGCAATCACAATTGTAAAAGCATCCTCAAACATACTCAGGGCCATCCTGGCTTCATAACGCCCCACTCTAATCCCAGGTCCCCAGAGTGAGGACCACACCAAGTCACTCATGAGGTATCTGCCCCCATGATCCAGATGTGAAACTTGTCTTTGGAGATCAGCTGGTGACAGTCCCTGAGGATGCACATAGTCACCATGGTGCCTCTGCTGGGGCAGGTATGAGTGGCACTGCTCGATGACTGAGGGACTGGCCCTCCTGCATGAGAAACCATGGGATGCAGTGCATGGGCCAGACCCCAGGTCAGAGGTCTGGCCCTGGCCAAGTCTTTCACCTGTCCGAGCCTCAGCTTCCTCGCCTGACATCACCTGTGCTTTTTACAAGACTCTCATGAACACACTGGCAGAATGTGGCATGCTGGGAACTATGAAGTGGAAGTCGATGCTGCTGCTAAATACCACAGCTCAGGGGCCAAAGCATCTTGCTCATGAGGTGACAGCACTGTCATCCCAGAGACAAGGCCAGAAGCAAGCAGCCCTGGAGGTCATCTTGCTGAATCCAGGCTTTGTGGAAAAAACATGGACTGTGAAGGAGAGGCAGCCTGAGTGCCATCTGGCTTCCACATAAGGGGAGCCCATGCACAGTAGGCCTTCCACATGCCCTTTTCCTCACACACAGGGTGGGATACACAGTGGTCTCACAGCAGGCCCATCAGTGAGCCCTGCAACACCTAGAGTGTTGGCCCAATGCCCAGCACCAAGTGGGTCCTGGAGATGTGAGAGCCACGTGGACATAGCGTCTGATCTGGAAGCAGCTCACCAGCAAATGGAATAGCCTACGGGATGTTTAAGAACACCCAGCCCAACACTCCCAGCAGCTTCTGTGCCCCTTTTTACCTAAAAAGCAAAATCTCATCAGTAAAGAGCTGGTATAAATTACGTGACCCCCTCAGTAAGGGAAACACGTTATTCAAGTAAGTAGCAGGACTTGTATACTATTTATAGGATCTGAGTGTGCATGGGTTTCTGAATTACCCCACTCCCAGTTGGCCTTCCATGGGATCCTGGACATGAACCAGCCTTACCTGGGGTTGCCAGGCCTTGGTTCCTAACACAGTCAACAGGGACATTTACTAATGCTTTTTCCGTCTCTTCCAAATCTCCTGAAACAGAAGCTGCAAAGTTCTCTGCCAAAAACTAGTTAGTAAATATTTTAGGCTCCACCGGTCATATGGACAGTCTCTGTCACAACCACTCAACTCCTCTGTGGCAGTTCAAAAAAAGCCATAGATAATTCATAAACACCCGGCGTGGCTGCATTTCAATACAACTTGACATATGAATGCTGAAATTTGAGTTCCACATAATTTTCACATGTCATGAAATACTGCTTCCCTTTTGATTTTCTTCAACCTTTGCAAACTGTACAAACCATCCTGGGATCAAGAGATGTCAAACTAGATGGGGCCAGATCAGGTCCAGGGGTAAGTAGCTTGCTGATGATCGTCCTAAAGTTGAAATATGTCATCAGTTACAGGAGACTTTTTCATCTACTGACCTCCCCTTCCAGCAGCGCAGTGAAGTCAATGTCAGGAGTGATTCCCTTCAGGAGACTAAAGCTTGCTCCCTGGGGGACCTCTTGCCCACACCTTGACCAGCTCCTATAAGGGCTCATCTTCCTCAGGTGAAGCTGGCATCCAGGTCAGACTCTCCCTCGGTGGTTTGCTGCCCATGTTGTGGCTCACGCACCTCCTGTGGCCCCTGTTAGTCATGACTCCTCCCCAGAACACAGGAGGCAGTGGACAGTGGTAGGGCCAACAGGAAAGTGCCTGTGGCCGTCGGGCTGAGGGCAGTCATTCAGCCAGCACACCCTCTTGTCATTTGAAAGAAATATGTAAGGTCTTCTACCATGTTGGCCAGGCAGCCTTGAGAACAGTGTTTATCAGCTGCATTTTGTAGTGTCAGAATCTTTATAGGTTTTAAAGTATCAAACAGTTGGACACAAGCCAGGTATCAGGAAGCCACAGCAGACAGGGCTCAGGAAAGAGGGTCTGCCTTTATTCACGCTGAATAAACCTGCCTGGCCCTCTTCCCTGATGGCACAGGCTCGTCCCTGCCCTGAGCAGGCCTCCTGCAGGCACCCTGTGGCAGGGGGTGAAGGCCTGTTCTAAGACATCCTCCCTCCCTCCCTCCCTCCCTGAAACTCCTCTTTCTGCCTTCCAAGGGCATCCCTGATTTTGTAGAGAGCCACATATCAGTCATCCAAAATGCAGGAAGGAAACACAAAACACTGATGTACTCTCTCCCTGATGAGAAAAAGATAAATCCCAAAATTACTTTCCTTTCCTTTGCTGAGACAGTAAGTGGAATAACCACCCTCCACAGACGTCTACATCCTGATCCCCAAAACCTGTGACTATGTCACCTGCAAAGTCCCTTTTGGAGGCATGGTCAAGGAGAGGGAGGCAGGAGGCCCAGAGTCAGAGAAGGAGCAGTGAGGCCGGAAGCAGAGATTGGAGTGAAAGGACTCTGCCTGGGGAGGTGGCTGCCTCTGGAAGCTAGAAGGAGAAGGACAGCCCTGTCAGCCCCGTCAGACTCGGACCTTCAGGACTGTAGGAGAATAAAGCTGTTTCAATCTGCCAAGTGTGTGTAAATTTGTCACGGCAGAAACAGGGAACAAACACAGCAGCTGCAAAACGCTACAGGCAAAGGGACAGTTGCTAGTGAGGAGGTCATGGTCTCACTGCACCTGGCCCCGTAGAACAAGATGGGTCATCCATGCCTCTCCATACAGGATCCCTCAATACCAAAGCCATGGACACTTGAATAAAGTGAGGCCCAGGTGGAACAGCTGAGGAGCCAGTGGGCAGCTGAAGGACACTGGCCACATACAAAGCCTCCCCCGGAGGACTGTGAGGATGGACAGAAATGGAATGGGACTTATTTAAAGGGAGCCTGTCACCCCTCCTGGATGTGTGGCAGGAGCTGTTTTAAAGTTTTATTCTTCAGACTTGGCTGCAATTCCTTGCTGTGCCTTTGTATTCAGCCTTAAAATGTAAGACACAGCCCCATGTAGCAGTGCAGGGTGGGGTGGTACAGGCCCGAGAAAAGCTGGAAGGGGCTGGAATGTTATTCTTATGTCAATAGCTATTTCAGAAAAACAAACAATAAATAGCAAATGGCCTGGAAAGGCTCCCAGGGGAAAGTGTCCCAAGCCTGGCCCCTAGGATCTCTCGGATAAAGCCTGGGCAGAGCCAGGCTGACGCCAGGATAGGCTTAAGGCGGGAGTCTGGAAGATGACGCCCCTGACTTCTAGAAGTCCCTCATTGTTAGAACAGACAGCTTCCTCCACAGCCTAGGGAAGCCCATGCCATCTGTGCAGAAACCAACACTGACTGACCTTCTAGAAAACAGTATGAGGGGGGACCCTAAAAACCCAGGATTACCTTTTGGAGGGTGGGCCCTTTGTAGTACAGGCTTCCCCCAACGGGTAAGTGCTCTAGGAACCCTTTGGCATCCATGTACCAGCTATTGTTGTTGTGAGATTCTGTGTTCAGTTTCAGTGAATTTTTTTTGGAGATCCTTTCATCACGTTTGCCCATTTTATGATGGGCAAAAATGCCATGACCCCACCCCCCAGCCCCACCTCCCTATTTACCTGATCTCGATCTGAGCACTTTTTTTTGTTGTTGTTTCCCTGATGAAAAAGTCCTCAAAGGGAAACATTTTGCTGACACAGCAGAGGAAAAACAAAAAACAGCAGAAACACTAAAAGGCATCAAAATAGACAAATTCAAAAACTGTTTTGAGCAGTGGAAAAGCATCTAATAGGAGTGTTACATCAAACGGAGAGTACTTTGAAGGTGACTGAAGTTTAAACATGTAAGAATAAATGTACAATTTTTTATAAATGAATCCGAGTTGTTTTGGGTCCCCCATCATACATACCAGAAGCTGTGACACAAGCCATGCCTTTTGACCTAGGAATTCTACATGTTGCCCTCAGTGATAAGAAGACACTGGATAGTTCACTGATGGGAAATTATCCACTTAGAATGTTTTCCAACCTTTAAAACTATGGTGATGAGGACATGTTATGGCACAGATTAGTGCTCAGAAAGTGGTGAGGAAGCACAGGATAGTACATACATGGCAACCCACCAGATAGGTCCATGTAGCATAAATGGACACTCCTGATGCAAATTAGAGCCTGCAAGGAAACAGCCCACAGTGCGGACTTCGGGCATATCTGTGAGGAGGAAATACACGAGGCTTTTTGCTCTAATTTATGCTTTGAGTCTTTTGAGATTGTTATTACTTATAAAATTGAAACAATAATTTTTAAAAATGGAACGAAGAAAGAAAGTCAGTGAGCAGAAAGTCCCACTTTATCGAGATCTCACCACATGGGACACAGAGTAAGATGTGGGTGTCACCTCACTCCAGGCCCAGTGAGGAAGGGGGCTCCACTCTCATGTGCAATGTGATCAGACATAGCGACTCCCAGACACAGCTATCCTCCTCTGCTCACGCAGCTCCATACGGAGAGTATTTCTGTCCTTTCTTAACCCTCTTCCCATTTAGAAAAAAAGTGCAGCATGCTGCTGCATTCACTTAATTTTACATAAACACTCTCTTTGAGGCTGAAGCAAATCTGACTGGTTTTCAATATGGAAATAAAATATAAGAACTGTACTTGGAGTTATTTCTAATCCTAACAAAAATTACTTTTAAAAAAAGAAGAGAATTACTATATTTTGTAACTTTTTTTTAAATCTCAGGGTAAACGCAGCCACAAGCACCACCAGCGAGTGTCCTCCGTCAAACACAGAAAGGGTTAGACACGACTCAAGTCATTTCCCTCCAGCTTCCTCCTCCTCATCAAGCCTGCCTGTTTGTCCACACCAATTCTCACCAACTCTATTATGACTAGTTACAAACAAACCGCCTTGAGTGTCTTTCCTTTTTTTTTTTTTTTTACATAATTCCATTTCTTCCCCACACCAAACCCCATAGGCTTTAGAAGAAAGCAAACCTAGATTCAAATCCTGAGGCTACCACTTCATGCCTGATATCTATGCCTTCTGACCCGCAGTCTTTTTATCTGTAATGCAGGGTGAACATCATCTGCCTAACAAGCTATCCCAAAGCATCTAGTACGTAGCGTGTGGCCTATATGAGGTGGGACCCCCAAGAAACCAGAATTATCTTTTCACTCCTCCCGACCAAATGGTCAACCAAAGTTTTTATCTGGAAGTTTTGAGAAGGTTATGCCACAATTTGCAGAAGAAATATCCTGAGTTGTGGCAAACGGGTGACTGGTTCTTCCACCACGACAATGTACCTGCCCACACCGCGCTGAGTGTTGAGCGGTTTTTAAGCAAAAATGGCATGGCCTCTGTGCCCCACCCTTTCTATTTACCCAATTTCACCCTGACTTTTTTTTGCTTCTCCAGATGAGAAAGTCCTCAAAGGAAAACGTTTGGTCGATGTGGAAGAGGTAAAACAAAAAAAGAAGAAAGAAGCACTAAAAGGCATCAAAATTGATGAGTTCAGAAGTGGAGAGTACTTTGAAGGTGACTAGAGTTTAAACATGTGAGAATAAACACACAATTTTTAATAAAAACATTCTGGGTTTTTTTGGGGTCCCCTCATTAATGCTTATTTTCTTCCTTAATTCTGCACCACTCTTGGTCTCCCCAGATTGATTGGTGCTGCCTGGGACCGAGGCTGTGCACTGTTCTGCTCTCTGTCCCCATACAGTGATTCATCAGAAGCTCAATTAATGCATTGCTTCTCTGTCTGACTTTTGCAAAGGGCACTAAACCTCCAGCAGAGACAAACTAGAAATGGCCTGTGGGTTGAATGCATCTCCCAAGAAGGTATGTTCACGCCTTAACTCCTGGACTTATGAAAGTGACCTTACTTAGAAATGGCATCTTTGCAGATTTAACTAGTTAAGATAAGGTCATACTGGATGGGGGTGGAAAGGGTCAGGCTTAAATCCAATGAGATGCCCTCGTAAAGCCAGGTAGAGACCCTGAGGTAGACACACAGGGAAGAAGGCCGTGTAGGACAGAGGCAAAGACCCAAGTGATGCAGCTGCAAGCCACAGACAACCACAAGAGATGAAGGAGGTGTCTCCCCAGAGCCCCAGGGCAGTGTGGCCTGCCCACCTCTCGATTTCACACTTCCAGTCTTCTCAACTCTAAGAGAAGAAAGCTCATTGTTTTAAGCTGCACATTGTTGGTGGTTTGTTACAGCAGCCTAGGACACGCAGAAACATTCGCAAGTACCATATCCACAGATATAAGCTACATCCTCCATTTCCAGACCTAAACGTTCTCTGGAGCCAGGTGAAATTTCCTGCAGATAAAGCTTCATTTCAGTCCACTTCATGTTTAAGGTCATTTGCCTGGATATACTCCCCCTTTACAGAACTAGTCTTGGGTAAATAAATGTCACTCTCACTGTGGTGACATTACAATCCAGTGTCACTCCCATCCCCTGCTTTACGCGAGAGACTGGTGCACCCAGCTGCCGAGGCCAGATCCCGACCATCCAGCACTGAATCCTTCGCTCTCATCCACCATCTAAAACCAATCACAGGTCAATGCTACTTCCTGAAGATACTGAAACTTCTTTCACTTTTCGTCATCTCTATCACCACTTGCCCAAGCCAATAAAACACTAAGGAAATATCTTTGCTAAAATGAGTCTATAACAAATGGCTCTGTCTTCCTTCAAGGCTGTGTTCTGGGGCTCTACTTCTGGCAATGCTAACTAGACGTTTCAGAGCAGCCCTCCTGGACCAGTTGAAAGATATTTTGTGGAATGTGTTTGAAGGCACTAGAGAGCAACTGAGGGAGGGAGTAAGAATTGGTGAGGCCATGATCTGAAAGAAGAAGAAAGCTAAAAAGGTGAGCCCAGCAACTGGAGCAGCATTTTCCTCTCAAGGGCACTGTCAACTTTGTAAGCAAAAGGCATGACTGAAAAGTTGAACAAAGTGTTTGGCAGTTGCATAGAGCCGAAAGGACAAAAAGTTGAAGGTCAGAGTCCACCAAGGAGGAGGGGCCTGAATGAACAGCCAGGCTTTTGATTGGCACCAGAAGGACATTCTACAAAAAATAAAAGTGATCTAGAAACAGATCAGCCCTAACAAGAACTAAAATCCAGCCACAAATAACCTCTTTAGCTGACTAGATTAAGGTAATCTCCCTTATTTTAACTACTGACATAAAAGAAAAAAAACAGCTAAATCCTTTCAGGAGTAACATAACATTCTCCTAAAGCCTTAAATTATATCTCAATATTAGTTGTATAAACAATATCCAGAACTTAATTTTAAAAATAACTAGAAATGCAAAAAAGGAAGAAAGAAAAAGATAACAGAAACAATTCAGCAAGTTTCTAATGAAGATTTTTGAAGTATCAGATATGAACTTTAAGATAGCTATGATTAAATGACAACATAAAGAATTTTAGCAGGAAATTGGAAACTGTAAAACAGAATTAAGCGAAAAACTTAGAACTTTAAAAAGAAAAAACTAAGGTTAAAAATTCAGTGGGATGAGTTTAACCACAGATTATCTAACATGTTAAAGAGAAAATTGGTATACTGTAGGATAAGTCTGTAGAAAATATCCATACTTAAATTTAAAATGACAAAAAAATTGAAAATACAGAAAAAAAGCATATGAAACATGAAACTTAGAGGGAAAATGTCATAACATATGAACACAATTCCAAAAAGAAAGAAAAGAGAAAACTAGGTATAAATAAATATTTGAGGAGTTAATGGCTGAAGATTTTCTAAGCACTAATCACATAAAAAGAAGTGCTATGAGCCCTAAGGAGAACACATAAGAAAGAAAATCATACCTCATAGTAAAACTGCTAAAGCCAAAGTGAAAGCTATCTTAAAAGCAACCAAAGGAAAAAAAAAATCACATCACAACACAACCTACAGCTAACTTCCCAACAGAATCCACAGAAGCCAGGAGACAGTGACAGTTATCTCCAGAGTATGGAAACAAAGAACTGGTCATCTAACATTCTAAATCCAGAAAAAACACCCTTCAAAAAAAAGAAGATGAAACAAAAACATTTCAGACAAGCAGACACTGAGAAAATGCTTTAATGATTCAGATGTGAGCATAGAGATGTAGAAAATAATAAAAGGCAGTGGAAAAGGGAATTTTTTAGTAAATCTACATAAGCATCATAGCTAACAAATAAAACAAAAAATATATTTTTAAAATGATAAAATCTTGTATGCTTTAAAAATAAAGACTATTCCCCCAACCATATCCCAGAATGCTAGCAGCCATCTCCTTTTCAAGACAACTGCTAGGTCTGCTAGGTCTGAAATCCAGCAGACTAACTATGGGACCATTCCACAGGTGAATCCTGTTCCACTGTAAGTAGTTTCCTTTCAATGAAATGTTTGGTTTATTTCCACTCTTTGGATATGATTTACCACAGCACTGTCAATATTCTTTTGTAGTGGGTGGTATGTCTATATCTACATTCATACATTTGCATATTTTTTCTTCCTCTCATTGGAATAAATTTTTTTTTTTTTGAGCTGGAGTCTCACTCTGTCACCCAGACTGGAGTGCAGCGGCCGCTCCCGGCCACTGCAGCCTCGACCTGCTGGGCTCCGGCGTCCTTCCGCCTCAGCCTTCCAAGTAGCTGGAACTACAGGTGCGCGCTACCACGCCCGGCTAGTTTTGATTTATTGTAGAGATGAGGTCTCACCAAGTTGCCCAGGCGGGTCTCGAACCCACGGGCTCAGGCAATCCACTCGCCTCAGCCTCCCAAAGTGCGGGATAACAGGCGGAGCCACCGAGCCCGGCTGGAATAAATTTTTAGAATCAAGAATGCAGATCCAAAAATTTGTTCGTTTTCTGATCTGATTTGTATCAGCAAATAAACAGAATTTTAAAAAAGTAATCCTCCTATTCTCCAAGGATTTTAAAATGTATTTACTTTCCTGTCACAGGTATCTATTAGCTTTTGATTTTTCTTGTTCACAATGCTGCCAATAGGGAATTTACTCTGCAGCCACTCAAGTTCTCCAAAGTGTAAGAATACTAAGGAGTGTTGATGTACAAGCGATCAACGGTGTCCAAAATGTAAAATCTTTGACTCTTTGAAATAAGGTGAAGGGAAAAATTGGAAAGATGAAATGAAGATTTAGACACTCCAAAGGCTTTCAAGTTAGAAAGTTATACTCATGGAAACATATTATCTTAAGCCACACTGAACTATTCCCCACACTAAAAATACCATCCCTTTCATCTGCAGACACCGATACAATTGGCCTGGGACTTGCTGGCATGTCTGGCTCCTGCCAACCAAGATAATGTGATGGGGGAGCTTTTCTTCCAGCAAGTTTAATCCTGGGGGAGAAGGCAAACAGAACAGTTTTTTCCTAAGGCAATAAAAAAATCTTTTAAAAATGTAATGAAGGGAATCTTAAAATATAGACTGAACAATTCAATTAGTTACCCTGAATACTCTCTGAAGTTAGTCCCTGGAAATTTTTATTTAATGTTGAAAGAAAGAAAGAAAGAAAGAAAGAAAGAAAGAAAGAAAGAAAGAAAGAAAACAAGTCTTAAATGTTCAAAGACCAAAAAGCACTTATTTTAAACATTATGACCTGTTTTTGAAAATTTTGCCCGGGTTCACTTTTTAAAGAAAAATAAAAAAGAAAGCCAAAGAGGTTGTGAAAGAATAAACATGGTAAAGTGTGGGTTTCTTTCTTCTAGGTTGCAAAAGTCCTAGAATGTTAGAACTGAAGAATGCTTCTGAGGTTGACCAGCCTAGCTTAATCCTAGCTAACCTCTCATTTTGCAAATGAAAGAACTGGACTTAGCAAAAAGTAGAAATAACTTATGCATGGCCAAACATGATTTGGGTGGTGTGGCCAGAACAAACACCCAGATATCTTGGTCCACTGCAAACTCTTTCCGTGGCACTCTCGATTTATCTACATACAGGAGGAGGGGGTCAAGCAATATAGTTCTACGGGTATTTGGTGCAAAACTTTGTCCCAGGGGACTTTCTGAGGACTCCCAGGTTTATAATCTAGTGAAAATACCCCTTGTCATTTTGTCTCATCACACTCAAGTTCTCCCTACATCTTATCAGTCACCAAATCCTGTTGATTCTCCCTCCACATTGATCACACATTAACCTCCAAGTGACCATACACTCACCTCCAAGTGACCACACATTACCTCAATGTGACCACACACTGACCTCCGAGTGACCACACATTGACCTCAAAGAGACCACACATTGACTTCTGGGTGATTACACATTGACCTCCATATGACCATATACTCGAGTACCTCCATGTGACCACACTGACTTCTGAGTGACCACACATTGACCACCAGGTGATCACACACTGACCTCCGAGTGACCATACATTGACCTCCAAGTGACCACACACACACACCCAAGTGACCACACATTAACCTCCATGTGACCATACACTCACCTTCAAATGACCACACACTGACTTCTTAGTGACCACACATTGACTTCCAAGTGACCACAATTGACCTCCAAATGACCACGCATTAACCTCCATGTGACCACACACTGACCTCCAAGTGATCCCACATTGACCTCAAAAAGACCACATATTGATCTCTGAGTGACCACACATTGACCTCAAAGGGACCACATATTGACCTCTGAGTGACCACACACTGACCTCTGAGTGATTACACATTGACCTCCATGTCACCATACACTCACCTCCAAGTGACCACACATTGACTTCTTAGTGACCACACATTGACCTTCTAGTGACCACACATTGACCTTCTAGTGGCCACACACTGACCTCCAAGTGACTACACACTGACCTCCAAAGGACCACACATTGACCTCCATGTGACCACACACTTGCCTCCAAGAGACTACACACCGACCTCTAAGTGATCACACACTGACCTCTTAGTGACCACACATTGACCTCCACAGTGAATCTCCACATTGACTTCCCTGTTTCAAATCCCTTTGTTTGTAGGATAATACCTGCATGAGTCTTATTGATCAACAGATGGCACACACACTATAGGACAAACCAAAATTTGTTTCCAAAATGCCAAGTAGGAGGAAGTACCAGGGTGCAGAGGAATCATAAAGGAACACTCAGAAAGCCTAGGCCAGTGGAAGCAGAGCTGTGTGGTAGTGGCTTCTAACATGGCCCATAGTAATTTTCTAGAATCCAGTGAATCCCGGCATTCACGCCCTTGTGCAAACACCTCGCCTTGGGTAAGGGCCAAATCTAGTGACTTTTTACTAACAAAAGGGATAGAATATCATGTCTAAGAGTAGGTTATAAAAGACTATGACTCCAATCACCCACCACCCACCTCCTTCTCTACCTCTTCTTACTTGTCACTCTATGAAACAGGTGGCCGTGTTGTGAGCTGTGTGATGGAGAGATACTTGTGGCAAGGAATTGAGAGCGGCCTCCAGCCATCAACCGGTGAGGGACGGAGGCCATCATTCCAGCCCTTAAGGAACTGCATCCAGCCAACAGCCACAGAAGCAACCTTGGAAGTAGACCTTTCCCTGATTGAGACTTCAGATGAACTGTTCAGATGAACATCTTGACTGAAGCCTTTTAAGAGACTGAGCCAGAGAACCCATCTAAACTGCACCTGGATTACCAACACACAGAACTGTGACATAACCAATATCATGTTTGACCTATTGAATCCCAGGATACTGTGTTACACAGCAATAGGTAACTAATACAAACTAGAACCATCACAAAGCCCAGAAGGATGAGTAGAGGAAAAGGATATCAGGGTTCAGAAGAGGAGAGGAGTCCACCTTGAAAGGATCAAGAACCTCCCATCAAAGGACACAGCAGTGCATCATTTTGCAGAGAGCTCCTGACACTGCTGTCTCCTCCCCTCCCCTGTCTCCCTAGACTTCTATTGACCGAACTTAGCTGAAAGCCAGA
The DNA here is from genome assembly GCA_963574415.1 of Tarsius wallacei. Taxonomy (NCBI): domain Eukaryota; kingdom Metazoa; phylum Chordata; class Mammalia; order Primates; family Tarsiidae; genus Tarsius; species Tarsius wallacei. The sequence continues at coordinate 7,632 of CAUYQG010051027.1, read as the reverse complement.
GGTCACAGGAGCCCTGTACACATGGTCCACGTGGCCCAGCCTCTGGGATGCATAGTAGCATGCAGAGGGGTGGAATGTGGAAGGTGTGAAGGAAAGACACCTGCACAATGTCCCCATCCCTTGGTACAAAGTGCAAGGTCTTCTGTGATTTGACCCTAATCTACCTCTCTGGCTTCATTCCTCAAGCTGTCATCACAGAAACCCAGAATTGTGAAAGCAGCTACTTGAGGTTTCTAGAACTAGGTACAGCATCATGGCTCTGCCGCTTGGCACATGCACATCCTTCTGCCCCTACATTTTTTCTCCCCTTTCATACCAGGCTAATTTCTACTTGCCTTTTAAAAATCAAGGCAGATGCCAAATCCTCTGGATGTCTTCTGTGACATCATCAGCCTCATCTGGGTATATACCACATGCCCCTCCGCCTCCTCACAGAGCCTCAGTTGCCTCTGCAACACTGTGATATCTAGCTCTCCATCTCTCTCCCACTGACCTCTGGCCTCACTCTGGCCTCAGTCCTCATCTCTTATTCCTAGCATATAGCAGCATCTGGCACACAAATGGCACGCAGTACACATTTTCTGATTGAATAGTTTCTAGTCCCCAACATGCTTTAGTCACCAAGACCTGCAAGTTCTAGACTCTCAGCTGTGCTGGCTTCTCCCACTGCCTTCTGTGGATTCCAAAGCAACAGCCTCCTCCTAGCTTCTTCCATTGCTTTGCCTCTTCCAGACTAGACTGTTCCCTTCTTGCCAAGTACCACTGCCAATGCAACTAAAATAGTGCCGCGTCTGCCTTCTGGAATGACGCCTAAGCCAACGTCGGCCCAGGACTTCAAGGACCCCAACTCGTTAGGGAAAGTGGCCATGGCATCGCAGCCACACAAAGGCTAGACTCAAATTCCGGCAGAAAAGGAATCACTAGTTAGAAACTCCCGTGTGAACGCAGCCAAAGTGACAAGTTATGTAGCCAACCCTTTGATGTACAAGGACGAGCACTGGTCTTTCCCTTTTCCCCCAAAGTTCCAATCTTACCCATGACACTATGCATTACCAGCAACTCACAGTGCTGCTCCTTCAATACTGTTCCTGTTATCTAGAGAGCATACAGTATGGACACAGTACAAAGTGGTAATTTTACAAATGTCTTAAATGTTATTAGCAAGCCAAAGGAACAAGCAGCCTCCAAGAAGATGCCTTATCTATCTTTCACTATTGAATGGTAAATCATCACAATTAAAATTTTTCTTCTAATGCTTGACTCGATTGTGTCTAATCTCAATCCAATCTAGGTTATCTACAACTGCCCAAAATATTTCCAGAAAAGTTCAAAAGACCTTTAAATGCACATATAGGCTCACAACATTGTTTTCATATCAGGGAAGTGTATTAGCTTCTGAAAGATTTTTTAAAGTTCTAGAATGGAACTTAGAGATCACTGAAGAAAGGTGTTTGCACATCTTAAGACCAATTCCTCACAGAAGAGGAAATGAAGCCAAAGTGATTATTTATTAAGTTAGTGGTGGATGCTCTTTTTTAAATTTGTCTTCTACCTTTCACAGACACTGAATATATTCTTTTTACTGAAAAATATCTCATAACTGAGAAGGAAGGAGGATAAGAGAGAAGGGGCAGGAAAGACAAGACAAGAAATAAGGTCAGGAAGATGAAGTTCCCCATCCCCAGTGGAGCTGCGACTGTGTTCCAGGAGCGGGAGTGTCCCAATCAGTGGCCTTCCCAGCACCCCATTGTACCACCAAGGCAGACTCCACAGACTACTGCTACCACACTGTTGAAGCTCAGTAGGCATTGGGTAAAGCCTGCTTATTCTAGGAGCATTGACTTGGGTTGGTATCTTACCTTTGTAAAGCTCAAGCTTCATTCCACTCACTGGTGCTTTTGAACCAAAGCTGGGGCCAGGCAACCCGAGCCCCCAGATCCCTGTCTGGCATCTCCCATCCCACTGTCCTGCTTCCTGACCCAAGCCCAGGCCAAGTCCAGCTACAATTTTCCCTGTCCACCACCATCTAAGAGCCCAGAGTTCCACCACATCACTACCCATCTAATTAGGGGAACTCTGTCAAGAGATATTAACACCACTCAGAGAACCAAACAAAATCAGAAAGCTACCTACTCTTTTTGTGCGTGTGTGAGTTAAGAAAGGTAGATTTATTAAAGAGAAGATACATTGTGAAAGGCATAATGGGCAGGACAGCAGCAAGAGTGTCTGCTGTCTGCTGCTGCTACCTACTCTTACTCAAAAGAATTCCTAGTTATAAAAGAGAGTAAACATTTTGGAAATTCTCTACCTAAGAAACAAAAGCACCAGCGAGTGGAATGAAGCTTGAGCATTATAGATGTGAGACACCAACTCAAGTCGACGCTCCCAGAATAAGCGTGAAAGCCAAAGACCTGCCAAATAGTGTTTTCATTCATTTAATTTACCCAGTGACCTCTGAGCTCCAACATGTGCTGACAGTAGTCTGTGGAGGGTGCCTTGGTGGTACCACAGGGTGCTGGAAAGGTCACTGGCTGGGACACTCAGGTTACCTGGACACAGTAGTGGCTCCACTGAGAAATTGCTGAGGGACTTTGAGCAACTTGCTCATCCTCTCCACACTTATAGTTTTTTCATCTATAAAACAAGACTAGAAAGTCTAATAAAGCTACCAAAATCCCTATGGCAAGAGATCGGTGTTTCTACATCTTGAGAGATCTATAAATAATTATGAAATCAAAAACCAAATGCAAAACAGCAACTTGCCTATTACTTTGAAATACATCCTATACCTGGTTATTGCAAAAGACACTAAGTGCTTTTAAAATTTAGTTGTACTCCAAATTCTCTTGAGAACATCATGAAACTCAGATTCCTAGGACCCAGCTCAGACCTAGTAAGTGAAAATACCTCATGGAGGGGTCCTTCGAGGGTCCACATTTTTACAAAACACCCCTAAATGCTCCAACCTATAGCTGGGTTCAGACGTCAGCACCACATTGGGCAATTCAATAACCCACAAGCTCAAGGATCCAGAAATAGAGAAAAGGTTAACAGGTCTGGGTGTCTTCATGAATAATGAAGGTTTTCTTTTAAATAGGTCTTGAATATAACCAATACATTTTTCATACACACCTCCAATCCAAAGCGTGGATATGAAGGATGGAAAACTAAATTAGAAAGTCCATTCAAGCTGATAAATAAGTCATGCTTTGGCCAAGAACAACTTCTCACAGTTGATCACATGAAGACATGGGTTCTGGAATGTGGGCTTCAGAAACCCCTCTGTCACCTGCATGTCAGAAGGTGACCATTCAAAATGACATTTAAAAGTCACAACAACATCACCAGCATAATCGTACCACTTGTTACTGAAAACTTTACCCAAAAGCTCCATTTCTCTAGATTTGGCTTTTAAATGTCAGCATCTGAGTCAACACAACACTGTCCAAGCAATAATTTCACACTGAAAACATCTGACAACAAGAGAAAGAAAGAAGCAACAAAAGAAAGAAAATAATGAAAGTACAAATTTTTAAAATGTAAATCTTAGTTGTGGGTATTTAGGGAAAGATTTGGCTTTATGGCTACAACCTTGAATAAATGGTTGTACGATAGGACTTCCACAGAAAGTGTTTTGAGTGGTCACTGGTTTCAAGATTAAGCCTTTAATGACACCTTGAGGGTAGTGTCCTATACAGGGTAAGTGCTTGCTGGTGGCCCAGGAGACATCTACAGCACCAGAGTAGAAAAGTATGTGAATATCCCATGGTTCAAGTACAACTGTGTTTAAGTCAGTCAAGTTAACTAGGTTTAAAATGATTCCAGGGTCTGGGCCCACATTGCGTAGTAATTGTGCCTTCTTTCCTGCTAATAGACTGAACAGTTTCAATGTCCCTTTCATAACAATTAACTAATACAGCAAATAACACAAACGCATGCATACCCTCTATACAAGTTTGTCACAAGGAAGCAAGATATATTTTCATTACTAATGGTCATCTTTCTAAAGAACTACAGCAGCTGACCAGTTTGTTTCAAATTAAACCAGAAAAAAGCCCCTCGAAAAATAAACACCAATTTCTCACAAACCCGTAGGAACTCTTCCTTTCAACATGGCATCAAACATTCCATAATATTAAAGAGGCAGTCTGATTGCATGACCTTTATGTTTCCTATTAACCTTTAATACTTCAATAATTTGAGAGCTCTATTTTTACAAGGAAAAGAGAACAATTCACCATATTGATCATCTAGGAATATGTTGTTCAACTTTGCCTCTGTGATCACAGAGATGGAACTCAGAGTCCTACAGGACACACAGAGTTGAGCAGACTACTCAAACAGTCAGTGTAAGGAACAAACATTAACACGTGTCCTTAGTGCCATAGAATACAGTCAGGTCAAATTTTCTCAAACATGCAAACATTAAGAATGCATATAGGCCAGACTCAGTGGCTCAGCCTATAATCCCAGTAGTCTGGGAGGACGAGGCAAGTGCCTGGCTTTGTAACAATCCACTCGATACATGGGGCAAGACTCACAATCCCAGAGAGGTGAGTCCGCAGGTTTGAGACCAGCCCAGACAACTTGGCGAGACCTCATCTCTACAATAAATCAAAAAATTAGCCAGGCATGGTAGCATGCACCTGTAGTTCCAGCTACTTGGAAGGCTGAGGCAGAAGGATCGCCAGAGTCCAGCAGGTTGATGCTGGGGTGGCTGTGAGTGTGCCACTGCACTCCAGCCTGGGCGACAGAGTGAGATTCTGACTCAAAAAAAAAAAAAAATGCATCTAATAGGAAGCAATTTTTCCTCAAATTCGATATGTGTAAAAATAAACTTATGTACCATATTTTCTTCCTTTAAAATGTATTCTTCTTCTAAATGTCCCTATTCAAATTAACAGCACCAATGTCTTTCATCACCCAAGGTTAGATACTACACATCCTTGGCCCTCCAGCCGTTGCCTGTATGCAGTGAGTTTCCAAGTCAAGTTTAATTCAGACCCTTTAATCCCTCTCCTCAGTCCCTCTCAGTTCTGACCCAAATCTCACACTTGATGAGTGTCGTCCTTGCTGTTCACGCAGATACAGAAATATGTCTCCCGGAGCCTCTGCCTGTCCATGTAACGATCCACTCGGTACATGGGGCAAGACTCACAATCCCAGAGAGGTGTTAGTTAGCCTTACTACTCCCAGCGCAGTTTCTATTCATGATTAAATTGCTTGTAATTCAACACTGAAATCTGGATCCATTCATCCTCTCTTCCCAAAATCTTTCCTGCATTTACTCCCTGGAATCCATCCTACACCCAAGCTAACCAGTTACTTGCCCCAGCTCCATGCCTTTGCTGATCACATCTGGTCACCTGGAATGTTCTTCCTCTCTGCTCTCCACAGGAAGCAATCCTACCTGTCCTCCAAAAGGGAGGTCCAAAACTGCTCCTGCACAAGCCCCTCCTGACCTCCGTGGCTGGGAGGACGGACCCCTCCTATGAGATTAGCCAATGTTCCACCTGCACCTCGATTTTGGAAATTAACATTTAGACTCCATGACAGCTTTCCTGTACATCTTGGTTTTTTTTTAGTTGAAGTCTCACTCTGTCACCCAGGCTGGAGTGCAGTGGCACATTCATGGTCACCTCAGCGTCGACCTGCTGGGCTTAGGCAATCCTTCTGCCTCAGTCTTTCAAGTAGCCGGAACTACAGGTGCATGCTACCACACCCAGCTAATTTTTAGATTTATTATAGAAATGAGGTCTTGCCAAGTTTCCCAGGCTATTCTCAAACCCGTGGGCTCAGGCAATCCTCTTACCTCGGGCTCCCAAAGTGCTGGGATTATAGGCTTGAGCCACCATGCCCAACCTCCCTTGTACACCTTATGTCTCCTGCCAACCGCCAGCATCTCACAGACATACCTCTGTATCCCCCACTGTACCAGCCCTGATCTTGCACATACCATGAGTTCACAGAACTTCTGATTCATAAATGTTACATGAAGGCTTATTATGCTGAGGGAGAGAATGTCTCCATCTGCATTGCTTAGGCAACTTCAAGTTTAAAGAAAACCTAGTGGCACAATATTTTCCAAGTGTTAAATACCAAGAGCTCAAGTATGAACTTCCTTGAACTTTAAAACTGGAGAAGCAGAAGATATGAAAAGAAAATACTTCTTTATCCATCGAGGCAGCTTAGGCAGACCACATTTGTCTGTTTTGTCAACCATAGTCAAGCCCACACACAGTATAGCCCTGACCCGGGCAGCATGCATGGCGCAAAGCCGATCGCCTTACTTTGCAGTAGACTATCATGTTTGGGGAGCTGTCCTCCGGGTCGGCAATCCCCACCGCTCTCGGGTCCCCGGAGCCCTGGGCCATCCCGGAGGTCTTCACTCACACTGCGAAAAGAATGAACAGACCATGAGGTCATGAAGGAATTACGTAAAGAAGGCTTCAAAATGCAAAGAACCAAATATCCTTGGCAGGCTCCAGGAAAATAAATCATGATATAATTTCTGATTTTTCCACATTGATTTAAGAGGTATTTTAAAAAGAAGTTAGGGGTTAATTGTGGTCTTAATATCCACATAGTCTTCTAATCCCAAAGCAACACATTCTTTATTTCCAGCCCAGAATCACATACCCCGTGAGTGAATATACGACAGTCATAAGTCATTTCCTGGAGACAGATGAAGCCGATCATTTTGATGTGGAGTTTGTCTTGCCAAGTCAAGGCTCATTTTCTGATTAATTCTATGCATCACAATATAAATATTTTATTAGGAACACACAAATCCAGACCATAAGGAGATACCACTTCATACCCACTAAAGTGATTATAATAATTTTCAAAAACCTCAAATAAGTGTTGGCAAGGATATAGGGAAGTCAGAACCCTTGTACATTGCTGGTAGGAATATGAAATGGTGCAGTTTGGTAGCTCTCATGGATCTGAACACAGAATCACCATATGATCTAGCAACCCCACGTCAAGGCACGTACCCAAAAGAACTAAAAACAAATATCAAACAAACACTTGTACGTGGATGTTCACAGCAACACTATCCACAGTAGCCAAAAGGAGGGAACAACCCAAATGTTCATTGATGTATGAACGGATAAGCGAGATGTGTGTATCCAAACAACAGACTACGACTCAGCCTTAAAAGGAATGAAACACTGACACATTCCACATCGTGGATGAACCCTAAAAACACGATGCCAAGAGAAAAAAACCAGACACAGATGTCTCCTTTTGTGAGAGTCCACTTATGTGGAATATCCAGAATAGGTAAATCTATAGAGACAGGAAACAGATTAGGAGTCATGGGGCAGGGGGAGGGTCCCAGGGGGAGGGGGCAGTGGGGACTGCTTGGTGCATATGGGGCCTCCTTCAGGGATGATGGAGATATTTTGAAAGAAGATGGAGGTGATAGTTGTAGAACACTGTGAATGGGCTAAATGCTACTGAATTATAACCGTTAAGAAGGTTAATTTTAGCCGGGCTCGGTGGCTCAGCCTGTAATCCCGCGCCTTTGGGAGGCTGAGGTGAGTGGATTGCCTGAGCCCGCGGGTTCAAGACCCGCCTGGGCAAGCGAGACCTCATCTCTACAATAAATCAAAAAATTAGCCGGGC
>CAUYQG010051025.1:0-10722 GCA_963574415.1 Tarsius wallacei | reverse complement strand
GAATTTGGGTTACTATCCCTATGTCACATTTCCTCTTCATCTAGTCTCCCAATTAAGAGGTGGGTAGCTGGGTATAATGGTTCATGCCTGTAATCCCAGCACCTTCAGAGGCCGAGGAAGGAGAATCACTTCAGGCCAGGAGTGTGAGACCAGCCTGGGCAACATAACAAGACTCTGTCTCTACAAAAATTAAAAAATTTAGCTGGTCATGGTGGTGTGCAACTGCAGTCCCAACTACTCAGGAGGCAGAGGCAGGAGGATTGCCTGAATCCAGGAGGTTGAGGCTGCAGTGAGCCATATTCATGCCATTGCATTCCAGTTGGGTGACAGAGCAAGGCCCTGTCCCTAAATTTTAAAAAAGGTAGGGGAGACAATTTTTTATTAGATTAGTCATCAGTTTTTACTTTACCTTGTGTGGGAGAGTCGTTCACTTGAGACAAGTGGTTTATCATCATGACATGTCACTTCTTACACATCTCTGCTTTTCCTGATGTTAATTTTATTTTGTTTCCTTTAAAATTTCTATGTTCCTATCACTCAATTTTTTATAACTCACCACAAAATAGTCAAAATCCTCTAAAGACTATTTTCTGGTTTTTTAAAAAATATAGTTTATTTAGAAAGTAAACAGGGGGTGGGGTGGAGAGAGACGAGATTCACCTCCCCAAGGCAGGGAGAAGGTCAAAGCTTAGGAAACATGGAGGCCACAGCTCAAGGTGCCACATGACTGGGCCAGAACTTAGCAAAGCAAAGGCCTGAAGACTGTTTTCTGTTCAACTAAATGTCTCAGCTAGCTACAGTTCCTTTTTTTCCCCAGGGTCTTGTTGGACCTTCAGTTTGGGTTGTTGTTCTCTCAGTCTCCTTGTACCTCTGGCACCTAGGACTCAACTTTATTTCTTGAGTTAGAGTCTTTGTTTCCTGAACACCATATCTTTTTTTTCTTTACAAGCAGGGAAAAGTGCTTTACACATATCTTTTCACTTCATTTATTCCCTCATTTTAGAGAAGTACATCTACCAGTAGCTTCCTGCAAAAAAGACATATGAGGGCCAGGCGTGGTGGCTCACGTACTTTGGGAGGCTGAGGTGAGAGGATGACCTGAGCCCATAGGTTCGAGACCAGCCTGAGCAACTTGGCGAGACCTCATCTCTACAATAAATCAAATAATTAGCCGGGTGTGGTGGCAAGCACCTATAGTTCCAGTTACTTGGAAGGCTGAAGCGGAAGGATTGCCTGAGCCCAGCAGGTCGAGGCTGTGGTGGCTGTGGGCATGCCACTGCACTCTAGCCTGAGCGACAGAGTGAGACTCCAACTCCAAAAAAAAAAGGACACATGAGAGGTAAAAAAATTAAGAACTTGCATATCTGAAAATGTCTGTCATTTAACTGATAGTACAGAATTTCGGGTTGGAAATCATTATCTTTGAGAATTTTGAAGTCATTTATTTACTGTCTTATAGCCTACCATTTCTGATAACAGATCTTTATGACTGTCTTTCTGCCTCTGGAACTTTTGTTCTGAAATTTTACCATTCAATCCCTTGGAAAGGGTAGGTATGTTTTTATTGACTTTAGGTGTTTGGCAGGCGCTCTTGGTTACCGACTCATTTCCTTCAGTTCTGGGAAATTGTCTTGTATTTCTTTGAAAATTGCAAATTGCTGCTTGTATTTTTTTTTTTTTTTTGGTTACTTCTCTCTGGAATTTCAGCATTAATCTTAGTTTTTTCAAAGGATTGCCTAGGGTTTGAGACCAGCCTGGGCAACATGGCGAGACCTCATCTCTACGGTAAATCCAAAAAATTAGCCGGGCATGGTGACTCATGCCTGTAGGTCCAGCTACTTGGAACGCTCGTCAGCCCAGCAGGTCCAGGCTGCAGTGGCCGTGAGTGTGCCACTACATTCCAGCCTAGCTGACAGAGTGAGGCTCTGACTCAAATATATATATATATATAAATAAAACTTGTTACTTATCTTACTTTCCATTTCTTTGTCTTTTGTTTTTACCTTTCTGGGAGAATTTCTTTGAGTTTATTTCTAACCTGGTTTTTATTTATTTTCTATTTTGTAGAGGTGAGGTCTCACTATGTTGCCCAAGCTGTTCTCGAACTCCTAGGCTCAAGCAATCCTCTTGCCTCGGCCTCCCAAAGTGCTGGGATTACAGTCATGAGCCACTATGCACAGCCGCTAACCTGGTTCTAATATATTTTGACTATCATATTTTTAATTTCAAAAGCACATTTTTCTTTTCTGATCTTCCTTTTTTAGCCTCTGTTCTTTCTTATTTTATAAATTTAGTATATTTCCTGAGGTATTAATTATAAGAATCTTTTCTAAGTTCAGACTGCCATAACAAAATACCATAGGCTGGGTGGTTTAAACAACAGAAATTTATTTCTTAAGTTTGGAGGCTGAGAAATCTACAGTCAAGGTACTGGCAAGGTAAGTTTCATTCTGAGGCCTCTAGCCTTGGCTTGTTGATGGCCGCCGTCTCACTGTGTGCTCACGTGACCTCCTCTTTGTGTGCACATGGGAAGAGAGCAAGCTGTCTGGTGTCTCTTGTTATAAGGGCACTAATTCCACCACGAGGGCCCACCCTCATGCCCTCATCTAAATCCAACCAATTACCTCCAAAGGCTTCATTTCCAAATGCCATCACTTTGGAAGTTATGTCATCAACATATCAATTGGGTGGGGGGGACACAAAGTTTCCAGCCATAATAGGTTCATCTCTCTGTTTTTTTAAATCTCTAGATTGTTGTGTTTTTTTTTTCCTGGATTTTTGTTTTTTGGTTTTTGTTGTTGTGGTTTGAGTCAGACTTTCACTCTGTTGCCCAGGTTGTAGTGCAGTGGCATGCTCACAGCCACCACAACAGCCTCAACCTGCTGGACTCAGGCGATCCTTCTGTCTCAGCCTTCCAAATAGCTGGAACCACAGGTGCACACCGCCACATCAGGCTAATTTTTATTTATTTACTGTATAGACAAGGTCTCTCTAAGTTGCCCAAGCTGGTCTTGAAATCATGGGCTCAGGCAATTCTCTTGCCTCAGTCTCCCAAAGTGCTGGGATTCCAGATGTGAGTCATCATGCCTGGCTTTTTTTTTTTTTTCTTGAGAGTTGGAGTCAATCAGGCTTGGTGGCTCAGTCTGTAATCCTGCGCTTTGGGAGGCTGACGTGAGTGGATTGCCTGAGCCCACGGGTTCGAGACCCACCTGGGCAACTTGGCGAGACCTCCTCTCTACAACAAATCAAAAAATTAGCCATGCATGGTAGCGCGCGCCTATAGTTCCAGCTACTCAGAAGGCTGAGGTGGAAGGACCCCCGGAGCCCAACAGGTCGAGGCTGCGGTGGCTGGGAGCGGCCACTGCACTCCAGTCTGGGCGACGAGTGAGACTCCAACGGAAAAAAAAAAAGAGTCGGAGACTCCAACTAAAAAAAAAAAAAAGAGTTGGAGTCACACTCTGTCACCCAGACTGCAGTGCAGTGGCACTTTCATGGCCAATGCAGCCTCGGCCCATTGGGCTCAGGCGATCCTCCACCTCAGCCTTTCAAGTATCTGGAACTTCAGGGATACATCACCATGCCTGGCTAATTTTTCGATTTATTGTAGAGATGAGGTCTCGCCAAGTTGCCCAGGCTGGTGTCAAACTCTTGAGTTCAGGAAATTATCTTGCCTCCACTTCCCAAAGTGCTAGGATACAGGTGTGAGCCACTGCACCCAGCCTGCTTGTGTTTTTAACTATCTTTTACATAAAGACATTTTACAAATGTTTGGTGAATACTTGCAGATTGATGCTGTTTCTGTAATAACATCAGCATGGCACAATGTCAGGCATTGCACTGAACAAATATTCATTTACGCAGTGATTTTGCCCAGTTCTCATCTGGGCTCTTGGTGCTGTCCAGCAACTATTTGTTTTGTCCCTAGGTCTTTTTTCTCTCCCCTTTTCCCCAAAGCTCTCCCAAGAGTCTCAGCTCCTGTATCCCACCATCTCAACACCTTCTTCCACTCCTACCCTACAGTCAGAGTCCTGTGGCTCTCTGACTGTGCCGTCTTCCAGTCTCATGGAAGATCTTCCTCTCAGCTGCTAACCCCACCTGTTTCTTACATCCCTCCACCTCCTGGGTCCTCGAGTCACTTTGGCTTATCCTGGCTCTGCTGTCTGCATCTGGTTACTCTTTTGAGCCTTCAGTGAAACAAAAGCATGTTCACAAATCTTCCATCTAAAACAAACTTCCTTTGACTTTTCTTAGCTAGACTGGAAAGAGACTCTGCTTACTGTTTTCCCCTCATTGTCATTTTGTCTCTGCCTCACGTGTCATTACCCTTGCTAACACCGCCAGTGGCTTCCCAGTTCACTAGACCCTCCTGAGTCCTAAATGCATCTAGCATCTGGCACTGCTGTCTGCCTCCTTGAAACGAGCTTCTCGGTGTCTGAGGCTCCATTCTTTCTGAGCCTTGCTCTTGACCTTCTGGTCATCCCACAGCCAACTCTGTGGAGTCCTCAGTTTGCTGTTGCCCAGCTGGCATAAGCTTGGGTCATCTCACCACTTTCATGATTCTGTCTGTCACTTGACAACTTCCAAACATATTTCCCAGCTATGCCTTTCTTGCACTTTAGATAAATACTGGACATCACCCCAGGCCCTTCAAGCCTACAGTCCAGGCCTGGCATGGTGGCTCAAGCCTGTAATTCCAGCACTTTGAAAGGCCGAGGTGAGGGGATTGCCTGAGCCCACGGGTTCGAGAACAGCCTGGGCAACTTGGCGAGACCTCCTCTCTACAATAAATCAAAAAATTAGCCAGGCATGGTAGCACGCACCTGTAGTTCTGGCTGCTGGGAAGGCTGAGGCCGAAGGATTGCCAGAGCCCAGCACGTCAACGCTGGGTGGCTGTGAGTGTGCCACTGCACTCAAGCCTAGGGGACAGAGTGAAACTCCAACTCAAAAAACCCCCAAAAACCTACAGTCCATAACTGATGGACTGACGATATATGATTCTATGTTATAAACAAGGTGATTTCCTGCTTTTGTGGGGTGAGGAGGCCGGGAGGGTGGTCTCTGAGATCCCCTTTAACTGGGAGGCAACTTGAGACAGACGTTGACATGGATTCAGTTTCTGATATTCTGGGAAGCTACGTTTTCACATCTGTAAAAAGAATACTTCCTCCCAGTGTTGAGTGTATACCTCACAGCAGACATTCGACAAAAGTTGGCTTCCTTGCCCTTGAGTATTGCATGGCTTACAAGGGGGGACCAAAAAAAACCCAAACAAACTGGAATTACCTTTTGGAGGGCCGGCCCCTTGTAGTACAGGCTTCCCCCACTAGGTGAGTGTTCTAGGAACCCATTGGAATCAGTGTACCAGTTAGCGTTGTGAGAGACTGTGTTCGGCTTCAGTGAATTTTTTGGTGGCAAACTGGTGACTGGTTCTTCCACCGTGACAACACACCTGCCCATAACCACTCTGAGTGTTCAGCAGCTTTTGACCCAAAATGGCATGACCCCCATGACTCACCCTCCCTCTTCACCCAATCTCACCCCAAGTGACTTTTTGTTTCCCTGGATGAAAATGTTCTCAAAAGGAAACATTTTGCTGATGTGGAAGAAGTGAAACAAAAAAACAGCAGAAGCACTAAAGGGCATAAAAATTGATGAGTTCAAAAACTGTTTTGAGCAGTGGGAAAAGCATACTTTAAAGGTGACTGGGCCGGGTTCGGTGGCTCAGCCTGTAATCCCAGCACTTTGGGAGACTGAGGTGAGTGGATTGCCTGAACCTGCAGGTTTGAGACCAGTCAGGGCAACTTGGCGAGACTTCGTCTCTACAATAAGTCAAAAAAAATTGCTGGGTGTGGTGGCGCACCCTTGTAGTTTCAGCTACTGGGAAGACTGAAGTGGAAAGATCAGGCTGAGGCTGTGGTGGCCGTGAGCATGCTACTGCACTCTAGTCGGTGACAGACTATGACTCAAAAAAAACAAACAAACATGTCTTCATGTGCACAATGATGTGGGCACCCAAAAGTGAAAGGCTTATGTTGGAATCTACTGAGTGGCAGAGGAGAGCCAACCTAGGCTTGAAACTCAGCTGTATATTATTTGTCAGTAATGAAGAGTTAATAGGCACATATATCTCTATAAAGAGATTTTTATAGTTGCAATAATCCTGATTATAGCTGTTTCATCCCTACGTCTTAGTTTTGGGTTATGAAATATGATTAAAAATATTGCCTTTCTAGAAGACTAAATTTGTTCAGTAAATCAGGGCATTTATATGAACTTTGTCATAAAAGTTACTGTATATGTAAATTGAGAGGTTGATTATTTTGAAAGAAATGACACTTATGTGGATATATAATTTCTGGTATATTTGTTAAAAGACACCTGTCACATTACCTTATTCTGTCCATCCCAGTTTGTGCTTTGTAGCAAGTAAAAAGACTTCACCCTAGTTGTGCCGTCATTTTTTCTCTTTAACAATCAAAACAGAGTAACAGTGTTACACATTCATTTCATTCTTGGATGTGTAGATACATACAGCATCATGAATACATTGCCAAAACTTTTTTTCTTTATTAAAAAATTACATCACTTTGGCTCCTCCTGTATTTAAAATAGAAGTACAAGCCGGGCTCGGTGGCTCAGACTGTAGTCCTGCACCTTGGGAGGCTGAGGTGAGTGAATTACCTGAGCCCGTGGGTTCGAGACCCTCCTGGGAAAATTGCTGAGACATCATCTCTACAATAAATCAAAAAAATTAGCCGGGCGTGGTAGCACGCGCCTGTAGTTCTAGCTACTTGGAAGGCTGAGGCGGAAGGATCGCTGGAGCCCAGCAGGTCGAGGCTGTGGTGGCCGGGAGAAGCCACTGCACTCCAGTCTGGGTGACAGAGTGAGACTCCAACTCAAAAAATAAAAAATAAAAAATAAAAAATAAATAAAATAGAAGCGCACCATTTCCAAAAATGACTTGATTTGGGTCATAAAATTAAGGAATTTCTCACAGTACAATAAATGTTGATTTCTTTGATATATTGAGAGAGTCTTGAAAGAGTTTGGGAATTGAAACTAGAAGGCATCTTACCACTTTCAATCTTCTTTACATTTTAGGATAGTTTAAGATTTGCTGCTAGTAATTTTATTGAAAAGCTGTTTTTCAATAGACTCTAAAAACAACCTTAACCACTTGCATTTTGACTGCAGACATTGTCACTGTTTTGTTCACACTTTTCTTCTTGGTGACATAAGAAGTGTTTGTATGTGTGACCATGTCTTTTGTTCGTCTATACTCTTGGAGTGTATTCCAAGACCATGGTGTCACTGCGAAATAACTTTAGGCCGTGGACCGTTGGGTATGCAGATCAGCGACTTTCAAGAAACATGCATTGTCAGTAAATATTTTTCCACTCCCTTTCTTCCATGCAGAATTTACTGTGGATACACTGTACTCCGTTGTGTACCTGCTCTGTCCTGTTTCAGTGTAGGCTTTTTTGTTTTAATGACAAAGCACAGTTGACCAAGGTATTATCACAAGTCTGAGTCCATGAGTATCTCTTGCTGCACATTTCTTCGTTCATCACTAAGCACTGCAAGACTCAGAGCTCAACGAAAGCTTCTCTTTGCTTAGTTTCATCCTGTAGTCATGTTTGAGCTTGGGAGTTTCTTCAAAGTAAAAATGAGATGTGTAGTTTTAAAGGTTGCTGCCAGAGGGAGGACCAGTTATACTTTTAGTTAGTAATGGTACTATTCTAGTACGCTGTGCACTAAAATGTGTTACTGTGAATTGGGGGGGGGGGTTTGAGTGACAATACTAGTGCCTACATCATGGGGTTTTTTGTTTTAGGTTAAATGAGTTCATTTCACATAAAGTATTTAGAATGGCGCCTAGCACACTGTAAGCACTTGATAAATGTGATCTCCTGTTATCATTTTTTCTTACTATATCTGTTGGACAGCCCTTTATGATTATGTGGGAGCAGACGGAGGATCACTGAACAGAATGCTGCACAGGGCGATTTGCCCTTTCCCCCACCTCTCATCTTTTCTTTTTTTCTTTCTTTTTTGAGTCTCACTCTGTCACCCAGGCTGGAGTGCAGTGGCATGCTCGAGGCTACTGCAGTCTTGATCTGCGGGGCTCACGCGATCCTTCCACCTCAGCCTTCCAAGTAGCTGGAACCACAGGCGCGTGCCACCACGCCTAGCTAATTTTCAGATTTATTGTGGAGACAAGGTCTTGCCAAGTTGCCCAGGCTGGTCTTGAACCCATGGACACAGGCAATCCTCTCACCTCGGTCTGCCAAAGTATTGGGATTATATGCGTGAGGCACTATGCCCGACCCCACCTCTTGTCTTTTAAAAGTTATGCATAATATATCTTAGGGAATTATACTGCAAATATTACACACCTCCATATGAAGAAAGCCCCCCAATACATCCTTATTTGGTCACACAGTGTGATCTGGAATATTTTACAGTATTGCATAACTTGCAATGTGAGACTCTATGCATTGTAGTTTGGATAATCATTTTCCTGAAGAGGAGTTAAAAAGATAAAAGAGTGATTTGAAAATTGTTTTATGTATTTATTAGAAGTAAGTTTGACTATAGGTGACAGGTACCCAGAAGTTGGTTACCCCCGCTTTTTTTTTTGAGTAGGAGTCTCACTCTGTCGCCCAGGCTGGATGCAGTGGCACGCTTACAGTCACCCCAGAGTTGACCTGCTGCGTTCGGGCAATCCTTCCACCTTAGCCTTCCAAGTAGCTGAAACTATAGGCATGCGCCACCACGCCTGGCTAATTTTTATATTATTTATTTATTGTAGAGATGTGGTCTCGCCAAGTTGCCCAGGTTGGTCTAGAACCCACAGGCTCAGGCAATCCACTCACCTCTGCCTCCCAAAGTGCTGGGATTACAGGCTGGGCCACCGAGCCCTGCCAGTATCTTTATTTAATTAACACTAAAGAAGTCCATTGTTAGTCATTCATTGAACCCAGCAAGGCCACCAGGCCCTTGGACTCTGTCCATATTTTCATTCTAACATTCATAGCACGTAGGCCCATAGGCCCTATGCCTGTTGCCACACAGATGCAAGATGGCTGCTCCACCTTTAGCCTCTTGTCCACATATCTGGTGAGAAGAAGGGAGGACAGGCAAAAGGCAGAGAGGAAAGCCAGAGAGAGAGTGCTTTTATCCAGGAAACAGGCCAACACAGTGACTCATGCCTGTAATCCCCGCACTTTGGGAGGCCAAGGCAGGAGGATCACTTGAACCCAGAAGTTCGAGACCAGCCTGGGCAACATAGTGAGACTTCATCTCTAAAAAAAAAAAAAAATCCAAAAATTAGCTGAGCCTGGTGGCATATACCTGCCATCTCAGCTACTTGGGAAGCTGAAGCAGAAGGATCACTTGAGCCCAGAAAGTTGAGGTTGCAATAAACAGGAACTGTGCCACTGCACTCCAGCCTGGGTGACAGAGTGAATCCTGTCTCCAAAAAAAAAAAAAAAGAAAGAAAAGAAAACACAAGTTTACCCAGGAACCCTCGACTTCTGTCCCATTAGCTAAACTGTCAACTGGCACTCCATAAATGCAAGAGACTCTAGGGAAGAGTTTTTTTTTTTTTTTTGAGTCAGAGTCTCCCTCTGTAGCCCAGGCTGGAATGCAGTGGCACATTCACGGCTGCTGCAGCCTCTACCTGCTGGGCTCAGGCGATCCTTTCACCTCAGCCTTCCAAGTAGTGGGGACTACCAGCATGCACCACCATGCCCAGTTAATTTTTTGACTTATTGTAGAGATGAGATCTCACCATGTTGCCCAGGCTGGTTTCGAGCCCATGGGCTCAGGCAATCCTCTTACCTCAGCCTCCCAAAGTGCTGGGATTATAGGCATGAGCCACCGTGCCTAGCCCAATTTCCTTTTTTTTTTTTTTTTTTTTTTTTTTGAGTTGGAATCTCACTCTGTCACCCAGACTGGAGTGCAGTGGCCGCTCCCGGCCACTGCAGCCTCAACCTGCTGGGTTCCGGTGACCCTTCCGCCTCAGCCTTCCAAGTAGCTGGAACTACAGGCGTGCGCTACCATGCCTGGCTAATTTTTTTTTATTTATTGTAGAGATGAGGTCTCGCCAAGTTGCCCAGGCGGGTCTCGAACCCGCGGGCTCAGGCAATCCACTCACTTCAGCCTCCCAAAGTGTGGGATTACAGGCTGAGTCACCAAGCCCAGCTCCAATTTCCATTTTTTAAAAGCCCTTCCTCTAGTATGTCTACAGACAATTTCACATCTGTTGACTCCTTTGGTACTTGCTATATTGTTGATAGAGATTAATATGCTCACTCTCATATATGAGAAAAAGGGACAAAGAGGCTGACTTGCTCAATATTACCCAGCTAGGCTGGACGCGGTGGCTCACGCCTATAATTCCAGCACTTTAGGAGGCCGAGGCGGGAGGATGGCTTGAGCCCAGGAGTTCAAGACCAGCCTAGGCAGCATAGTGAGACCTCGTGTCTACAAAATATAAAAATACATACATAGATACATATTACCCAGCTAGGATTTCAGACTTTCCACTATACCAGCTCTCTGAAATTAACTGGAAACTTTTCAACTCTCCAGGCCTCACCAGGAGCTGGCTAGCTGATTCTGAAGAAATGTAATTGGTTACATAGTTTATGAAATCATAAATGCAATTTAAATATAGCTGGTAGTGTTGCAAGTGTAGTGACCCATCAACAGGGGGAC